>CAUYRH010033715.1:0-32131 GCA_963574655.1 Perodicticus potto | reverse complement strand
GCCACAACGCCCGGCCATTTTTTGGTTGCAGCCGTCATTGTTGTTTGGCAGGTCCGGGCTGGATTCGAACCCGCCAGCTCAGGTGTACGTGGCTGGCGCCTTAGCCCGTTGAGCCACAGGCGCCAAGCCTCTTTATACTATTTGTGATGCATCCTTAAATTTTGGTAATAGGTGAAAGATTTATATGACCTGAAGAGAAACCAGGGCATGAGGGGGTTTTTTTGACAGAGTCTCACTATGTTACCCCTGGTAGAGTGCCCTAGTGTCACAGCTCACAGCAACCTCAAACTCTTGGGCTCAAGTGATTCTCTTGCCTCAGCCTCCCAAGTAGCTGGGACTACACAGGCCTGCCACAATGCCTCTGGATTGGAGGATTTGGAGGTTGCTGTGAGCTGTGATGCCACGGCACTCTATCCAGGGTGACAGCTTGAGGCAGGCTCTGTCTCAAAAAAAAAAAAAAAATAGTATAAAAAGCTAGGTGCAGTGGCTCATACCTGTAATCCCGGCACTGTGGGTGGCTGAGGAGGGAGAATTGCTATATAGCTCAGGAGTTTGAGACTTGTTTGAGTGAGAGTGAGACCCCGAACGCCTAAAAAAATCAAAAACCCGGCTGGGCACCGTGGGAGCGCCTCTAATCCCAGCAGCTTCTGGAGGCTGAGGCAGCAGGATGCTCACAGCCTAAGTCTGAGGTTGCAGTGAGCTATGATGTCAGTGCACTCTACTCAGGGTATAGGGTAGGACTGTGTCTCAAAAACGATAAAAACAGTATAAAGAGGGACGTTTATGATGGTAAATGCTATATTTAGAAAGAAGATAGCCAGGTGCAGTGGCTCACACCTTTAATCCCAGCACTCTGGGAGGCTGAGGCAGTGGATGGCCTGAGCTCAGGAGTTTGAGACCAGCCTGAGCAAGAGCAAGACCTCATCTCTAAAAATAGCCGGGAGCTGTGGCAGGTGCCTGTAGTCCCAGCTGCTTGGGAGGCTGAAGCAAGAGAATTGCTTGAGCCTGAGAGTTTGAGGTTGCTGTGAGCTGTGACACCATGGCACTCCACCCAGGGTGAAAAAAGTGAGACTCTTTCTCAAAAAAAGAAAAAAAAGAAGACAAGGTGCTTTTGTGGTTCATAAGTGTGATGTCTTGATTTTCACGCTCTTATGTGATTGTGCCTCCCTCACAACTGCCCACCTGACACACACACAAAAAGAAGACAGATCTCAAGTCAACAGCCCAACTTTGCACTTTATGGAACTAGAAAAAGAATAAGCTAAACTTGAAGTTAGCAGAAGGAAAGAAATAATGAAGTTTAGAGCAGAAATGAATGAAAGAGAATAGAAAAGCAAAGAAAATATCAACAAAATTATGTATTTTTATTTACTAAGTGTAGAGTATAAATGTCTTAACACAGCAACTAAAAAAATGCGGTGAAGGCTATGTTAACGAGTTGGATAAAAATATTTCTTTCTGGGGTGGCACCTGTGGCTCAGTGGGTAGGGTGCCGGCCCCACATACTAAGGGTGGTGGGTTCAAACCCAGCCCCGGCCAAACTGCAAAAATAAATAAATAATTAAATAAATAATTAAAAGAAAAAAATATTTCTTTCTTTTTTCTTTTTTTTTTTTTTTGGAGAGACAGAGAGTGCCGTGGCGTCACACAGCTCACAGCAACCTCCAGCCCTTGGGCTTAGGCGATTCTCTTGCCTCAGCCTCCCGAGTAGCTGGGACTACAGGTGCCTGCCACATCACCTGGCTATTTTTCTGTTTTTTGCAGTTCAGCCTGGACTGGGTCTGAACCCACCACCTTTGGTATATTGGGCCGGCGCCCTACTCGCTGAGCCACAGGCGCTGCCCCTGATGAAATTTCTAACGGTACATAAAACCAGCACGTTGTACCCCATGATTGCATTAATGTACACAGCAATGATTTAATTTTTTAAAAGTATGTATTTTTTTAAAAGATGAACAAAATTCAAAAGCTAGATTAAGAAAAAAAAAAGAGAAAACAAATAACTAAAATCAAGAATGAAAGAGAAGCATTACAATTGATGCCACAGAAACCAAAAGGATTGTATGAGAATATTATGAACAATTATAAGCCAACAAATTGGAAAACCTAGAAGAAATGAATAAATTTGTAGAAACATACAAACTACTAAGACTGTATCATGAAAAATTGAAAATCTAAACAAGTAAGGTTGGATACAGAATCAGTAATCGAAAACCACCCAAAAAAGAAAACCACAGGACCAGCTGGCTTCACTGGAGAATTATACCAAACACCTAAAGAATTAACATCAATTGTTCACAAACTCTTCCAAAAAATTAAAGAAAAAGGAACGCTCCAAATTCATTTAATGAGACTAGCATTACTCTAATACCAAAGCCAGACAGCTACTACAAGGGATGGGGGGAAACAGCAGACTAATATCCCTGATGAATGTTAATGAAAAAACTCTGGACAAAATACTAACAAATCGATTCAGCAGCACAATAAAAGGATTAAACACCGTGACCAAGCAGGATTTATCCTGAGAATGAAAGGATGGTTCAACATATAAAAATCAATAAATGCAATATACCACATTAACAGAATAAAGAACAAAAATCACATGATTATCTCAATTGATCATAAAATGCATTTAAAAAAATTTAACATCCTTTTTTTTTTTTTTTGAGACAGAGCCTCAAGCTGTCACCTTGGATAGAGTGCTGTGGCATCACAGCTCACAGCAACCTCCAATTCCTGGGCTCAAGCGAGTCTCCTGCCTCCATCTCCCAAGTAGCTGGGACCACAGGTGCCTGCCACAACGCCCGGCCATTTTTTGGTTGCAGCCGTCATTATTGTTTGGTGGGCCTGGCCTGGATTCGAACCCGCCAGCTCAGGTGTACGTGGCTGGCGCCTTAGCCCGTTGAGCCACAGGTGCTGAGCCTTTAACATCCTTTTATGATTAAAAATTATATACTCAGGGGTGGCATCTGTGGCTCAAAGGAGTAGGACACCAGCCCCATATGCCGGAGGTGGAGGGTTCAAACCCAGCCCCAGCCAAAAAAAAAAAAAAAATTATATGCTCAGAAAATTAGGAATGGAAGGAAATTACCTCAACATTACCTCAACATAATAAAAGTCATATACGAAAAGCCCACAGCTAATATCATGCTCAATGTGAAAGATTATAGGCTTTTCTCTAAGATCAGAAACAAGGCAAGGAAACCTACTCTTCCCACTTCTACTCAACATAGTACTGCAAGGCCTCATCAGAGAAATTACACAAGAAAAAGAAATAAAAGTCACCCAAATTGAAAAGGAAGAAATAAATTCTTTCTGAGTGCAGATTACATAATCTTAATGTAGAAAACCCTAAAGATGGGGCAGCGCCTGTGACTCAAAGGAGTAGGATGCCGGCCCCATATACTGGTTCAAACCCAGCCCTGGCCAAAAACTGCAAAAAAAAGAAAACCCTAAAGATGTCACACAAAAAATACATTAGATATAATAAATTCAGCAAAGTTGCAGAATACAAAATTAACACTCAGAAATCAGTTACATTTCTATTCACGAAAAATGAACAATCCAAAAAGAAAATTAAGAAAACAATCTCATTAATAATAGCTTTAAAAAGAATAAAATACTTATGAATAAATTTAACCAAAGAGGTAAAATATTTGTACACTGAAAATTATAAAACATTCTTGAAAAAATTAAAAAGGATATAAATAAATGGGAAGACATCTCATGTTTGTGGAGTGAAAGATTTAATATTGTTAAAATGTCCATACTACCCAAAATGATCTACACATTTAATGCAATCTCTATTAAAAATCCCAATGGTATTTTTTTTTCTTTCGAGACAGAGTCTCACTTTGTCGCCCTCAGTACAGTGCCATGGCGTCATAACTCAGCAACCCCAAACTCTTGGGCTCAAGTGATTCTCTTGCCTAAGCCTCCTGAGTATCTGGGACTACAAGCGTCCACCACAATGCCCAGCTATTTTTAGGTCTTGCTCTGGCTCAGGCTGATCTTGAACCTGTGAGCTTAGGCAGTCCATCAGCCTCAGCCTCACAGGTTGCTAGGATTACAGGTGTGAGGCACTGCACCCAGCCCCAATGGCATTTTTTTTCTTAAGGGCGCCGGGACCAACAATCACTAGCTGCCCAGGTACCAAAAAACTATGCTTCCAAAATCTCTTGATGTCAATTCCACACAAAGAGCTGTTGAATTGCCCCACATGTGCCACCAAATGGCATTTTTAACAGAAATAGGGGAAAAATGCTAAAATTCATGTGGAATCTCAAAGGACTCCAAGTAGCCAAAACAATCTTGAGAAAAAAGAACAAAGTTGGAGACCTCATAATTTTTTTTCTCTGAGACAGAGTCTCATTTTGTTGCCCCCGTTGAGTGCCATACCATCATAGCTCACAGCAACCTCAAACTCTTGAGCTTAAGTGATTCTCTTGCCTCAGCCTCCCGAGTAGCTGAGACTACAGGCACCCACCACAACATCCAGCTATTTTTAGAGATAAGGGCTTGCTCTGGCTCAGCATGGTCTTGAACCCATGAGCTCAGACAATCCACCCTCCTCAGCCTCCCAGAGTGCTAGGATTACAGGCATGAGCCACTGTGCCCGGCTGAGACTTCATACTTTTTTTTTTTAACTGTCACCCTGGGTATAGTGCCGTGGCATCATAGTTCACAGCAACCTCCAAATCTTGGGTTCAAGCAATCCTCTTGCCTCAGTTTTTCCATTTTTAGTAGAGATGGGGTCCTGCTTTTGCTCAGGCTGGTCTTGAACTCCTGAGCTCAAGCAATCCACCTGCCTTGGCCTCCCAGAGTGCTAGGATTACAGGTGTAAGCCACCGCACCCAGCCCACCTCATACTTCTTGATTTCAAAACATGTTTATACTCCTATAATCACAGCACTCTGGGAGGCCTAGGCAGGAGGATCCCTTGAACTCAGTAGTTCAAGATCAGCCTGAGCAAGAGCAAGATCCATCTATACTAAAAATAGAAAAAAAACTATCCAGGTGTAGTCACTGGAGCCTGTAGTCCCAGCTACTCAGAAGGCTGAGGCAAGAGGATTTCTTGAGCCCAAAAGTTTAAAGTTGCTGTGAGCTATGATGCTACTCACACTCTACCCTGAGTCCCAGAGTGAGACTCTGTTTCAAAAAAATAATTAATTAATTAATTAATTAATTACATTTTTAAAAACAGAATACAACAAGTATGGGTGAAGATGTTGAAATATTTGCACACTGTTCATAGGGTTGTAAAGTGGTGCAGCCAACTATGGAAAACAGCATGGAGGTTTCTCAAAAAATTAAAATAGATTTAACGTATGACACTGCAATCCCACTTCTGGGTACATATTCTAAAGAATTGAAAAGAAGATCTTGGAGAGATATTTGCATACTCCTATTCACTTGGATACAACCCAAGGGCCCATCAAGAGACGAACAGATAAAAAATATATAGTATGTATACATGCAATGCAATATTATTCAGCCTTTAAAAGGAAGGGAACTGTCTTACGCTACAACATGGATGAACCTTGAGGACATTATGATATTTGAACTAAGCCAACTACAAAAATATGAATATTGTATTATTCAATTTATATGAGGTACCTAAAGTAATTAAACTCATAGAAACAGAAAGTATAATGGTAGCTGCTAGCAGAGGGGGAAACAGTTGTTCAAAAGGCATAAGTTACATTCATGCAAGATTTGAAAAAGTTCTAGAGATCTGCTGTGCAATAATGTAATGTATACGTAAAATAAGTGTAAGGTTATGTCAAGTGTTTTTACCATAATAGTGAAATAGAGAGATAAATAGATGAACAATCCCCCACAAAAAAAAAAAAAACAACTATGAACAAATTCTTTACTATTGATCATACCTTTTTGTCTTTTGAGACAGAGTCTCTCTATGTCGCCCTCGGTAGAGTGCCGTGGCGTCACAGCTCATAGCAACCTCAAACTCTTGGGCTTAAGAGATTCTCTTGCCTCAGTCTCCCAAAGTAGCTGGGACTGCTACAATGCCCGGCTATTGTCTTTTTTTTTTTTGGTTGTAGTTGTCATTATTGTTTAGAGGCCCTGGCTGGGTTTAAATCCTCCAGCTCCAGTGAATGTGGCTGGCACCCCAGCCTATGAGCTACACAGGTGCCAAGTCACAAGCAATTCTCTTGCCTCAGCCTCCCAAGTAGCTGAGACTACAGGCGCCCACCACAATGCCCAGCTATTTTTAGTGATGAGGTCTCACTCTGGCTCAGGCTGGTCTCAAAACTGTTGGCTCAGGCAATCTACCAGCCTCAGCCTCCCAGAGCGCTAGGATTACAGGCATGAGCCACTGCACCTGGCCTAACTTCTTTACCATCCAGTCAAGGCAGCATGGTAATCTCTGGCACAGGTCAAGGGTATGCCCTCCATTTGTAACTGGGAGGGGTTATCGTGATCCAAAAGTGGGGAAGCAGGAGCTTCGTGACACCTTGAGAACAGCTGTTTGGCAGGTTTACAGGGCTAAGGATCTGTGAGTGGACTTCAGTAAAACTATCTGTGGCTGTGCATCTTTTAGAAAATCTTAAATGTTGGGGCACACTGCCCCATTTGGAAACCACTGACCCCAAGCTCTGCAGGCTGGGTTTCCTCCTGGGGGCTCCTCAGTGCAAAAGCAGGAGAGCAACTGAGAAAATGGCGTTGTCCCTCCAGCAGGTATAGACAATGGTTTCCTTTCCCCCTGGCCTCCCACTCTCCTTCCTTGCACCCCTACTTCCCCATACCACAACTTCTCTGTGTACGGGAATAATCTATTAATGAGACTTCAGGGTCACAGTCCCATTCACAACTCAAGACTGAGGTCATGGCCCCTCTCTCGTGGAATCACAGTGAGGACTAAATGAGAATTACTGTGTACCTGGGAGTTGAATATGAGTCTGAGTTTGGGCTGTGAGGAGGTGGTGACACATGGCCTCCAGCCCTTCATGGAGTAAGAGGGACGGAGATGCTGGCTCATGGCTGACAATGCCTGCTGGGATCCAGGAATTCTGGTCTCTTTCTTGCTCTGTCTCAGGTTTCTCTGTGAGACTTCCCCTTGCCACCAGGTCCAGGGCAAAGACCACCAAGCATAAGAAGTGTCCAAGAAGCGGGCAAGTTTTAATGAACATCACAAAGGGACCAGGTGAGGGGGATACAAACTATGAATCCAGCCTTTATTACCATTATGTCAGTGGCTGAGCAGAGGGAGAAGGCTCAATCCTGCCTAACTCACTCCTAGACTCAGAGACAGCTGGATGGGTGTCCCTGGAAGTGCTTCCCTACCCAACAGAGGGCTAAGGGGAAGGGGAGAGGGCTCTGCTACTGCTACTGCCACCAAGAGCTGGGAGACCTCAAGTATTCAGCTGACTTCCAGGGGTCAGGCAGAAACATCAGATGTTGGAAGTTAGATGGACTGAACAGATGAGGAAACTCTCGGGGTCGCTAAACAGCTTTGACATCTCACAGAAGTGACCCTAGGGCTTGCTGACTAAGACCCTTAGGGAGGTACCCCCAGGCTGAGGGGCCCCTGTTCAGCAAGGGTCAGGACTGGGTCTGGGGAGGAAGAGGGGCCTGGGGAGACCCTGAGCACGTGCCAGGTGGGCTCTAGCTGGTGCTCTGCTGTTCCTGCTGGCGGACAAGGCTGGCGATGGGGCTGGTGATGCCGCCTATCAAGGCCCAATACTCATCAAAGCTGATGCGGCCATCATGGTTGGCATCCAGGCTCTGAATGAGCTTGTCAGCAGCCTTGCGGTTCCCCGTGTCCTAGGGAGGAAGCAGGGGTTAGCAATGCCAAGGGTCAGCCCCAGAGAGGGTCTGGCACTATCCCAGGACCTGGCCCGGGTGGTAGCTGTTCTTGAAAGATGCAAACAGAGTGAGGTTTAGGCATCCTGAGAAGACAGAGAGCTGCAGGCAGGGGACCCCAGGGCAGGGACGATTCTGAAAGGACCAAGGCTGCATGGGGGTGGGCAGGGGAGAAGAGAGGGGCAAGGCCCTGGGGTGAGTCCACACACCGTCAGCATGTGGTTCAGCTCTTTCTGGAGCATCTTTCGGAAGCTGCTCTTGCTGATCTTGTTCTTGACCAGGCTGTGCTTAGACACATATTTGTAGAAGTTTTCCACCAGGACCACAACTGCCTTCTCCAGCTCTGTGTAGCAGTCTGCCATCTCAGCGTGTCACCTCCTCGAGTGCCTGGGCACTGTGTGGAGGAGAGATGAGAAGAAATCTGTGTGCCTCCCTCCCCAGCTGGCTCCTCTTCTGGAGAAGGGAGGAGGTATGGAAAGGAGAACATGGGGGGCACAAGGGTAGGCCCTGGAATGAAAATTATGTGGCTCTTCTAATCCAGATGCTCCCAGCTCAACCACCTTGACAGGTTCTCCAGGCCATCCCCAGCCCCAGGCACTGGGTGGCAGCTCTCAGACAGCAAGAAGCTCCCCACAGGATGAGGCTGAGAGTAACCGCCCAGCTGCTCCACACCTGACCCACCCAGCTCCTTGCCCTGGAACCCAGCACAGTTGCTTGGGATGAGCCAAGGAGAAGAGGGCTCCTGCCTCTTACTCCTAGGACAGGCCAAGACCCAGGTCCAAGCAGGAGGTAGGGACCTAGGCCCTCCCTAGTCCTTCACTAGGCTCTAGGGCAGTGAGTCCTAGGCCATGGAGCCTCTTTGAATTAGGTCCTGTTCTACTAAATTGGATTTTGTGCAGCCTCCCATCCCACCCCCATAGCCTGCTAGCCTCTCCTCCTGAACACCAGCTCCTAAATATACAGCAGGATGAAGGGCACCCCACCCTTACCCCCAATACCTCAGGAGGAGCCAGGCCCAGTTCTGCCCCAGCTACAGAAAGACCCAGGACAGAGCGGCAGCCTGCCAGAGGCCACATACGTCACCCTCTCACCCCAGGACAAAAGACATTCACATTCAAAGCGGATATAGTCTTCTGAATAACAGGATATGAAGGGAGCAGGCGGGTCTACTGTGAGTCACCGCCCATGTCCAGAGCCCCCGCAAGTCAACCCAGGCAAAGCAGACTCCCCTCCCACTCCAAGCCCAGGAATGAGCTCCAGCCACCCTTCCCCATCTGCAATTGGCCAGGGTTGGTGGACATGGCCACCACTGGGGCCTGGGCAGCCACAGTTTGACCTGGAAAGGAGAGTTGCTTCGCTAGGCCCACCACAGCCTCCTGTCCCTGCCACCTGCTCTCCAACCCCTCATGGCCATCCTGCTGCCCTGCCCATCACTCAGGCCCTGTCCCCCCCACCAGCCCCATGTCTCCGTGGGAAGCCAGCCCTGATCCCTGTCCTTGGTGCTCTGCCCGACTCCCATAGGCACATCTGTGTCCATGCTAGCCAACACTGGCTATACCCAGCTCAATGGTATGGCCACAGTCTCTTTCTGGATCTTACCTGGTTCCTGAGACTAGCATAGTGTTTCTTAAATGCAGCCACTGTGTTTTCTGCACCAAACAGCAGTATTCATAGACTTTGGGACAATATTTTTTAAATCCTGACATACAACTTCCCACGTTGCCTGGCCCAGTGCCTTGCTACAGGTAGATATTCTATAAATATTCCACCTCCTTCTAGCCCTGATACCACGTATCCAAGGCCCCCAGTCACTTTTCTAAGCTTTTTCCTTCATGAGGTTTCTGTAAAGGAAGGATGAAAACTGTGAAGGAATAGGCTAGGAGGAAAGAAGGCAGGAGAGTACAGAGGGAGTCAGGCAGGGGAGGGGAGGGGAGGGGAGCCCCGTCCTTCTCTCCCTACCAGGCCACTCTGGCCTGAGGAACTATCCTGAGTACCAGGCTGCAGAAAACCACACTCTTGCTGGGCACCCTGGCTCACGCCTATAATCCCAGCACTTTGGAGGCTGAGGCAGATGGATTGGCTGACCTCACAGGTTCAAGACCAGCCTGAGCAAGAGCAAAACCCTGTCTCTAAAAAGAATAGCCAGACACTGTGGTGGGCGTCTGTACTCCCAGCTACTTGGGAAGCCGAGGCAAGAGAATCGCTTAAGCCCAAGAGTTTGAGGTTGCTGTGAGCTGAGACTCTATGGCACTCAAGATGGGGTGACAAAATGAGACTCTGCCTCAAAAAAAGGAAAACCACAGTCTTTTCACATACTCAGTTCAACTGTGTGACCATGCAGTTCAGTGTTTATACCTGTGTAGGACTTTCACACAAACTGACAGCCACAAATGAAGAGGAAGACTATTGTTTAACCCAGGATCTGTCTGCTCCACAGCCTTTGGTGGGAGTGGTAGCCCAGGCCCATGACAGTGTTCCTTGGGATTCTGAAAACTGGAATCTGTAGCTGTTTAAGGAAGGACTGTGCTGGGCAGCGCCTGTGGCTCAGTGGGTAGGTAGCCGGCCCCATATACCAAGGGTGGCGGGTTCAAACCTGGCCCCGGCTGATGGGCAACAACAAAATAGTCAGGAGTTGTGGCAGGTGCCTGTAGTCCCAGCTACTCTGGAGGCTGCAGCAAGAGAATCACCGAAGCTCAGGAGTTGGAGATTACTAGTGAGCTGTGTGACTCCACAGCACTCTACTGAGGGCGATAAAGTGAGACTTTGTCTAAAAAAAAAAAAGGGAAGGACTGTGTCAAGCCTTAGGAGTAGGAAGAGAATTTAGAGAAAACCTCCCACCCTTAGACATTGGAGACCTTGTTCCCTAAGTGAGAAATCTTATAGGAAATAGGGAAAGGGAAAAGGAAGAGATTGGTGTTTGGGAGTGTGCCTTCCCCACTGGCCAGCCCACCTCTCCCACTACCTGCCTTCTTGGAATCATTTCTCTGACCAGAGGAATCTCCTCCTGCCCTTCCTTCATACCATACCCCAAAACCTACCCTGCCTCTGGCTGCAGCCAGGCAGGACACAGAGGAGCCCCAAGAGATGGTCTGCTACCTGCTCTCAGGAGTGCTGGGTTGCCCAGAGAGGTTGCTTCAGGCCTCTGGCTTCAGTTCCCAGGCCTCCTCCTCCTAATCTGCCCTCCTTCCCCCTTCTTCTTGTAAATCGGATAGCACTAGAGATAACCATCTGGACAATTGCTTTCATGAAGCTTTTTCTGAAGGAAAGGTATCAGAGCAGGCAGTCAGGGGTCATTAGCCTCATCCTCCCTCCCTCCCCTGGGGGCCAGGAGTCAGACTCTGCCACCCCACCCACCCCACAACCACCTACTCTTCTGCCTACCCTACTTCCCACCAGCCAGGCCCGGGGTCCCCAGGCATGGGCAAGCAGGAGGTAGATCCCCTGAGTGGACAGTGTACACCAGAGCCTTCCAGAAAACTGGGAATGAGGAACCACATGTCTTCCAAAGGTCCCTCTCACCTGAGCCCTAGCTCTCCCCCGAGTTCTCATTGTCTCTTCCTGAACTGACTCATCATTGAGCAACCAGGTGACTCCCACCCCCACCTGCCCACCTCAGCATAGCTTGCTGACTTCTCCAAAAGCCCAAATTGCCCTGACTTCATGCCCCTGGATCTCAGCCACTCCAGCCCCACCCTCCCACCCACACGGGACCCACCCACCCCCACCTTGCCCAGGCTCCTTCAACTCACCCCTTCAAGTCCCTGAACACCTGCCGCACCCTCCAAAGCTCACCTTCTCTTCCCACCCCTGGTGGGCTTGAGTCTTACACTGCTTCCAAGTGCTGGGACGCACTAGACTCCTGGACTCCTGTCCCTCCTCAGCACTGTTCTCTCCAGAACCTGGCCTAACTCTGGCATTGTCAGTGTCCCTTCCATTTCCTCCAATTCACTCCATCACTTATTCACCATTCATCTGCTTGTTCATTCATTGACTCATGTATTCACTCTCATTCATTCACCCTCTTATTCAGTAATGCATTTCTTTTCTCATTCATTCCCTTCTTATGTTGTTCATTTTTCCCCATTGCCTTCAGTATACAGGGAAGTTATGATCTAAATTGGGCAAGTAATGCTATCTCTATTTGTAAGGTTTTTTCAAAAGAATTTCCCAGCCTCAACAACCCCATTCCCGGCTCCCTCTTACTCTCTTTTTCCAGGTCCATAGAGGCCAGTCATTCACACAGGTGCCCCTGCCTCAACCTTCCCACCTATGCAGGACTCCTGCATCTAATTCTCTCCCTCCCACCCCTTCTACACACATAGAGGGACTCTGCCATTCCTGACTCCTCCTGCTAGAGTGACCCATCAACCTTTCACTCATTTCTGCTTCTGAAATGTTTCCAAACAAGTGGAGTCAGAGCAATGTGGCACGGACACACACACACACAAACAGCTGCCCTGCCCTCACCCCACTGGGCTGGGTGTGAGGGCTCCTCTGATGCAGGTGGTTTTGCCAAGCAAAGCAAGTCAAGCCAGGACCTGCTTAGGTCCTGAGGTGCAGAAGCTCTCCCCAGAGCACCTAGGATCCCCCTGGGTCCATCACCCCTCTTGGGGAACAGCTCTCAGAGCACAATGGGGCCTGCCACCAGGGAGCTGCCTGGATTGGGAGGGAGGGAAGACCTTCGCCCCTGCCTCCTCTCCCCAGTTCTCAGGACCTATGGCCCTCCCTGGTTCCTCCAGATCCCACTACCTCAAGCAGGACACAGCTCCTAGAGTCCAGCGAGGCCTGTACCAAGGATCTGACTGCCCCCACCCCCATCAACACACAATTGCCCTCCTCTGCCTGCGGAGAGTTGAGCAGCTGCGGGGAGAGCTTCCAAATGTTCTGCCCAGTGGCCCAGCCCCTGGAGAGGAGCCCAATTAAGTGCTGGGCCAGGGAGGGGGTCTTAGCACCCCATCCAACCCTCTGAAGGCCTCACCCAGCCCCAGCCCCACCAGGACTCCTTGTTCCCAAACTGGCCTTTGGGGAAAGTTAATGATTGGTCAAATCTTCCTGCCCTGTCTCTGGCAGGCCCTTCTCCCCAGGCCTCCTTCACTGCCCCTTCTCCTGGCCTCCCAGGGCTGAGGGCCCCTCGGGCAGCCCCAGACCTCCCAGGCAGGCCTGGGCTGCTCACCTGCCTCCGCTTCCGTGCTTCTCTGCTCCACAGGGCTCTGGTGCCTGGGCTCTGGCACTGCCAGGCGGCTCCCTGCACTCAGCCCAGCCGGGACTCCTCCCCACTGCACTCCCAGAATCTGTCCCACTCCCTCCTGGCCCTGCCCGCTGAGCTGAGCTGGCTCAGTGGGGAGATAGTGGCTGAGCTCCTCTCCACTTGGCCCTGGGGTTGGGCCCTTGTTAAAGGGAAACACACCTTTTTTAACACCTTCTCCCCCCACCCCAGAGGGAGTGGTGAAGCTGGCGCTCCCCCAACCCCACCCTCCTCACCCCACAAAGCCTGAGCAGAAACTGACAGGGTGGAGAAAGGAAGGGAAGGACTATCACCTGCCCTTCTCACCTGGGTCACTGGAAACCTGGTTTCAGGGGTCCCCCATTAGACAATTTCAGTTGACCTAACAGGATAGCCTAGCTGGCCACAGACACTTACTTGCTGTTAGGATTTTACCTGATTTCTGGGAGCTCAAGTCAGAATGCAGACAGCAGGGACCAGTGTCCGGCTCTCTGGTCTTCAATCTAGCCCATCAGAAACCCCTAAGACCCACCCATAAGTTTCATCATGGACAGTAGAGGACTCCTCTGGAAACTCACCCTCCACCCACAGAAAGTGGCCAGCTCAACCTCCCTACACCAGAGGTCAGCTGAAACCAGAGAGGGGCCACTCGCCCACTGCAACAGTAACGATGATGTTCCTTCCTTGGGCACTCATCATGTGCCAGGCTCTCTGACAAGTATGTTACATGACATATGGCACTGTCCCTCTACTGACCCTGTGAGGGAAGTCCTATGAATACCTCCATTTTACAGAAGAAGAATTGATGCGAAGAGCACACCCAAAGTTCCAAAGGTAGTAAGTGGCAAAGCTGGGATTCAACCTAGGCCTGGCAGCCCCACCTTCCCCTTAGTCATCCAAGGCAGCACACCCAAGTTCAAATCCTTTCCCCAGGTGTGCACACACACCCTCATCTCCTGCCAGAGGGCTCCACTGGCAGAGAGAAACCTGCCCCTCAGAGGAGGCCAGGTCACCCACCTTTGAGGCCTGGTGCCACCCTCCAGCCAAACCCACAGGGAAAAGTGAGACCCCATTTACTTCACTGCCAACTACTCCAGCCCCACAAGTTCCAGACCACTGATGACTCTACCATTCACCCCAAGTTCCCCCTCACCCATGGACCCTGGGGGAAGGAGTGTCCAGTCAAGACAACATCTTTCACTTTTTTCATTTTTTATTAATCAAATGATATAAAACAAACCATCATTCTATAAATGCCAGAGCACCCAGCTTGTCCTCTCCCCGCCCTTAGCCTCTCCCCAAGCCCTGCTCTCCCTCCTCCCCTGCCCTAGCCCAGAGAGAGTCCTGGGAGGAGGCTGGGGCTAGAGGCAGGAAGGGACAGCAATGGACAGACAGCTATGATTTGGGCTGGGAAAGATTATGAGGGGTAGGTTCTTCAAGACCCATTTTAGTTCCAAACATCCAGCTGTATTCCCAGCCCCATTCTTCAAATCATTTCCCATAGCCCAGCTCCTCTCTGCCCTCCCCCCTACCAAATTCCCTCCAGCATCCCTCAATATCCATCTCTGGCCTAACATACCCCCAAGCCTGTCTCTGGTGGGTACTCCTGGATCTGTCAACTCCACAGAGCACCCAGGACGGAAGTACATGGAGACCCTAGAGAAGGTCATTGAGACGTGGACTTGGCAGAAGTAAGGAGAGGTGCAGGCCAGGGAGTAGGGCGGTGGTGGAAGAGTTTTTATTTCCAGACCCACAGTCTCCAAGGCCCCCTGTCCCCAACACCTGCCAAGTATTCCAGGGGGAGTTCTCAGCTCCCTCGGACAGGGCTCTCCAGCTTCACACTCTTGGCTGCTTCTCCAATCAGCTCCCAGAAACTCCCAAACTCCAGCTTAGAGTCGCTACAGCTGCTCAGGTTGGCAATTTTCTCTTCCAGCCCACAGTTGCTCTAAGAGGAGGGAACACACTTTGCTCAGGGAGGCAGCATCTTCAAATCTTCCCACCCTGCCCTGCCCAGGAGTGGGAACAGGACCTGAGCCTCCCTGGCCAGGGAAGGGCTGGGGGATGCTAGTGCCAGTGTGGGTGGTCTCAGAGCACTTGCTTGGGAAGTCAGGGTGCTGGCTGGGCTGGGATCCTCTCCCTCAGTACCGGCATGAGGTGAGGCAACTGCTGGGTGACCAGGTCTCGCAGCTCAGAGGGAGTCAGTGTCTCCTTCCCACCCTCCACGGAGTACTGGTGGAAGTTCTTGATGAGGATCTCAATGGCCCTTTCCACAGCACTGAATTCCTGGGCATCCTGAGGACAGTGGACCCAGTCAGGAAGGCTCCTCCCACCCTACAACAGCCTGCTTCCCCCGGGGGCCTGGCAAAGAACAGGCCAAAGCCCAGAATCCAGCCCCTCTGTTCCCACCCCTGGCCTGGCCTCCAGGCCACAGTGGCCTCTCCCTGAGCCACAGGTTGGGCAAGGCTTCCCTTTCCACCCCCCAACCCAGGCAGAGCAGGTCCCAGCGTGCGACCAGCGTCCTCTTCCAGGAGGACTCCACCTGCATCACCTTGTGTGGGCCCCAGGGAGGGGGTTCGGCTCTCACCGGCTGCATGTATGGTGCAGGGTAAGGCCAGGGTAAGGCCAAGGTGAGGGGCAAAAGTCAGTGGGGACACAGACCCTCAGGGTGGAGGAGTGTGGGAACAGAAAGATAGGCTAGGATGGATGGGCCCACCTCAGCATTGGCTGACCGACACTGTCCCATGGTGCCTGGTGAGCTCGGTCCTTTGTTGAGTTTTGTCGTCCTACTGCCTGCCCTAGAGGAGCTGATGGCTCATGATCTGCCCAGAGAAGTGGGAGGCCTGAGGTGAGGGGAAGGCTCAGTGTTTCCTTCCCAAACTCTCCACCCTAGATGGTCTGTGCCTCGCCAAGGGGTCAGAGACAACTAATTCCCCAGAGCCCAATCCCTATCCTGGGTCCAAGAGCCAAGCTCACAGCCCCCAGCCCACCCCATTTCTCACCTTATCCTCATTCAACTACCCACCTCCATTTGAAACATTCCCCAAACCTCCAGACCTTGTCCCTAGCCCTTACCTTGGTAGACCAGGGTAGGACAAGCTAAGTGAGCCCTCTGGACTGGGGCAGCCCATTTGGATGAAAAGCCTTGGCTTTCCTTACCTGGTGGCAGTCGCTGACCGAGGACAGGAGGAGCCAGCTCACCTGAGCTCAGCTCTTATACCTGGGGGAAGGGAGGGAGGCAGGGGGCTGGGCCTCCTCCCTAAGCCACCCCTGCTATTGCAACAACCTAGGCAGAGAGCCAGCTGTGTGGGCCCCACCCTCCGTTGGCTGGAGTTCCTCAGCCTACCCTCACCCCTGCCACGAGGAGAGGAGGGGGGGTTATAGGAGGCTTGGGCTGGCATGCCCCTGGCCCCAAATCAGCTTGTGGAGTCATAGAGAAAAGGGGAGGCTACCAGCAGAGAGAGGGCTTGGAGAGCTCTGGGGTCAAGTCTAGGAGGTGAAAGGGCAATTGTGGGCATCTAAGTCAGTAACCCATTTACCAGAAAAGAAGCAGCAGCAGAGGTCGATCAAGGCAGGGTTTGTGGGACAGAGGGGAGGGCCACAGGAGCCTCTCTGTACTTTCCAAGTGTCACTCACACCCTCCTCTCAACCAGGGCCAATTTGGATAGTGACACTCAAGCCAGCCTTTCCCAGTCCTGACTACAGAGATGAATGGAGAGAACTTGGTTGGGAGGAAGGAGCCAAGGAAAGGCAGCCTGGAAGAGAAAGTCACACTGGGTGAGTACTGGCCTGACTTCCTTCAGCTCCCACAATGGCCCAGAGTCCACATGTGCAAGGCCCAGATGGGCTGCCTGGCAGCTAACACCTGTCCAAACTGGTTGGGCTGCATGCTCCTCCTTCTGCTCAGGACCTCAGAACCTAGAGCCTTCCCTGACTTATCAGCTGCATGGGTAACAGCTCTGAGAGCCTGGACTGTAGCACCAGGGACTCAGCCCAACCCACGTGGCCCTTCTCACTTACTCAGGACCAGAGGCCTGGAACTTGAAGTCATGGGGTGGGGTGGGGGTGGGAGGAGGAAGGGCTGAGGTGTCAGTGAGGGGCAGGGCAGGAATGGGGCAGGCTGAGGGCCAGAGTTCCAGGAAGCCTTTCCTAAATGCAGAGGTCAGAGCATACCTCCCCACTCCCTCCCCATATCACCTTCTAGGGCTCCCTGTATGGTACTTTGGTCTCAGTCTGGGGCCTTCTGCGTCTGGATGAAGGGGCCTGTCCAAGGGCATCTCAATCTGAAAGTTCCTCTGAACAGCTTCAACCTGGGGACCCCTCTGAGGGACTCTCAATCTGAGGACTTCTCTGAGAGTGACTCCACCTGGGGTCCCCTGAGGAGTCACAGTCTGAGGGCCCCTGATGGAGTCTCCTGTGAGGGGGCCCTCCAGGGTGGGAGCCCCTAAGGATGGTCTCCACCAGTGGTCCCTCAGATGCCCTGTCTGGAGGTCACTCTGAAGTCTCTGTCCAGAGACCCTGAGATAGGAGGCTTCAATGTGGAATCTTTTCATGGTGTTTGACAGGGAGCTTGTCTGAATCCTGTCAGCCGTGGCCCTGGACACCTGCGAACTGGCAGAGCTGCCCCGCCCATGCGCCCTCTGGTGGTTGACAGCGCAGACCACATGCCCCCAGGGCAGCCAGGGTGGGCAGTTGATGCCAGTTCTGCTTCCTGTAGGCCACTGCTCTCTCCCCGCTAGCCTGGAGAGAACCTGGCAGTTCCACCTTCTGCTTTGTGTCTGCTGAGAAGGGAGGGTGGGAGGAGGTCCAGTGCTCCCAAACATCCATCCAGACAGGGTCCTTGTTAATCAGAGGCTCTGGAATTTCAACCCAGTTCTACCTATTATTCCCTTTGTGACATCTCTGAAATGTTTCCTCATCTTTAACAAAGGACTTAAAAATAGTGCCTACCGCTAAGGGCTGTGACAATTAATTAAGATAATGCAAGTGAAATGTTTAGCACTGTGCCTGGCACTTAGTAAGCCTTCAACACATAACCACTGCTATTATTATCCTCCCAGACAAATCCCAGGACAAGAAAACCAGGAGCCAGGACCATGCAGCTGAGCCCCAGGAGGTACCTAGTGGGCAGAATCCCCTCACATGCCCCATATCTCTGCCTCTACTTTTCATATATTCATTCAACATTTTTTTTTAGATAGAGTCTCACTCAGACACCCTAGATAGAGTGCCATAGCATCAGCCTAACTCACAGCAACCTCAAACTCCTAGGCTCAAGCAATGTTACTTCCTCAGACTCTTGAGTAGCTGGGACTACAGGGATGGCCACAACACCCCACTCATTTTTCTATTTTTAGTAGAGATGGGATCTCTCTCTTGCTCAGGCTGGTCTTGAACTCCTGAGCTCAAGGGATCCTCCTGCCTGAGCCTCCCAGAGCGCTGGGATTATAGGCGTGAGCCACCACACACAGCCCATTCAACCATTTATTGCTGAACACCTGCTCTGTACAAGACCTGGTGTTAGACACTGCGTAATATTAAACGATGAATAACATTCCTTGTCCTCAAGGAGCTCATAATCTTTAGACCCACCCTCAGGGCAAGGCAGAGCTTTCCCATCACCTGGTCTCCAAAGAAGAAACCACAGTGGCATGAGTAAGAAACACTTGCATTTCAAGGGGTAAGCTTTATTTGGGGAAAGTGGGATTCTGCTCCACCCTGCCCAGCCCTGCCCCACCTGCCCCGATCCCAGCCAGCTGGCTTTACTTCTTCCGGATCTCCAGGGCCTTCTCCTTCTTGACTTCCTTGGCCAGCTCCCCAATCAGTCTCCAGTACTCATTGAACTTGAGCTCCATGTCCTGATTCACATCCAAGCTCTTCATCTTCTCCTCCAGGGAGCCCACATCCTGAGGAGACATCAAGAGAGGGTAGGATTACAAGCTAAGGTTCTTCAGACAGGGAGAGAGGGTAGAATTGCTGGCTGCCTGTCTCTGAAGGCCTCTCCCACAGAGTGCTGGCACCTGCCTCTTACCTAAAGGATGAGTCTGCAGCACCAAGACTCATTGAGATGGGGTCCCAGTTCCAAGGGACACCAGCAGAGGGAGGTGGAGGATCTGACTTGTAGTATAAATACTCCCATCACGACAGGTTATAAACTACAAACATGGTTTCATTGGGAAGAAATGCAGTCTGTTCTCCCCGCAGGTGTGACCCAGCTGGGAGCTGTCCTATGGATGGATAAATTCTGACCACCCTAGAGCCTTCTCTCCCTCCAGCCTCCTCATTCACAGAAACCTTGAGAAATTCCCAGTAAATGCTAATTTGCATAACCCCAGTGTCTTCTCTTTTATTCAGTCGGGTTACTAGCCTGGTATATCTGGGGAATGGCAAATGTGGGGGGCCCTTGACAAACTCACTCACAATAGCCGATGAAATCAAAGGATGCTGTAAAGTGGATGTCCTCATCAAAGGATGTGTGGCCACAAAGACAATCACAACCAAACAGTTAACTGTTGAACAACAGGTTGGCATCAAATCAGAGAAGAGTGCATTTGAGTCGACATTCAGAGGAAAGCAGAAGAGACTAGCCCACTCCCTGAATGGGGCAAAGGTAATTCATAGAAAAGCTTCAAAAACTTTTTTTTAAGTTACAATCATGCTTAATTGTAAAATACTAGAAGCTTTGCTGATGAAAAGCAAGGGATGGCTAGCAGACCATTATATCAGGAGGAGGAAAAACATTTAATTAGTAAAAAGAAAAACAAGTATTAGCAAGAAAGAGGCAGATTCACCAATATTAGCAATTATGTAATTGTATATCTAGGATAAAACAAAAGTGTTATAATGGCTAACACAAACTAGTATGAGCACCTAACAGTGCTAATAGTTGCAGGCATCTAGCTAAACACATTACATGCTTTATTTAATCTTCATCTGCTAGAAGAAAAGATTTTGGCTGGGACGGTAGCTCACACCTGTAATCCTAGTACTCTGGGAGTCTGAGACAGGTGGATTAGAAGTTGGGAGACTAGCCTGAGCAAGAGCAAGACCCCATCTCTACTAAAAAGAGAAAAACTTGGCTGAAGGAGGTGGTTCATCCCTATAATCCCAGCACTCCAGGAGACCCAAGCAGTGGGTCACCAGAGCTCATGAGTTCAAGATCAGCCAAGCAAGAGCAAAAGCTACTCAGGAGGCTGAGGCAAGAGGATCACTTGACCCCAGGAGTTTAAGTTTGCTGTGAGCTATGATGCCACAGCACTCTACCCAAGGTGACAAAATGAGATTCTGTCTCAGAAAAAAAAAGAATAATGAGAGTGGCTCAGCGCCTGTGGCTCAAGCGGCTAAGGTGCCAGCCATGTACACCTGAGCTGGCGCGGATTCGAATCCAGCCCGGCCCGCCAAACAACAATGACGGCTGCAACCAAAAAATGGCCGGGTGTTGTGGCGGGTGCCTGTAGTCCCAGCTACTTGGGAGGTGGAGGCAGGAGAATCGCTTGAGCCCAGGAATTGGAGATTGCTGTGAGCTGTGATGCCATCGCACTCTATCCAGGGTGACAGCTTGAGGCTCTGTCTCAAAAAAAAAAAGAATAATGAGAGTGAACCAGCTCTATACATACTGAAGCACATCATAAAACTACAGTAATTAAACCATTTTGTTACTAGATAGATAGCAAATAAATGAATGAAACAGAGTGAAGAGACCCAAAATACACATGGAAATTGAATAAATAATAAAGGTGGTATTTCACATCAGTAGGAAAAGTCTAATAATAAAATGAAGTCAGTAGCCGGGCGTTGTGGCGGGCGCCTGTAGTCCCAGCTACTCGGGAGGCGGAGGCAAGAGACTCGCTTGAGCCCAGGAATTGGAGGTTGCTGTGAGCTGTGATGCCACAGCACTCTATCCAGGTGACAGCTTGAGGCTCTGTCTCAAAAATAAATAAATAAATAAATAAATAAGCAGGCTCAGTGCCCGTAGCACAGAGGTTATGGTACCAGTCAAGAACACCAGAGCTGGAGGGTTCGAACCTAACCCTGGCCAGCTAAACAACAATGACAACTGCAACAAAAAAATAGCCAGGCACTGTGGTGGGTGCCTGTAGTCCCAGCCACTTGGGAGGCTGAGGCAAAAGAATCTCTTAAGCCCATAAGTTTCAGGTTGCTGTGAGCTGTGATGCCATGGCACTCTTCCGAGGGCGACATAGTGAGACTCTGTCTCAAAAAAAAAAAAAAAAAATTAAAAACAAAAAGATAAACAAGCAGTTCATAGCTAAAGCAATATAAATATTCATCAAAAGTATTTATTGGCTTGACTTGGCACCTGTAGCTCAGCAGCTAGAGCGCAAGCCATATACACCAGGGCTGGAGGGTTCGAACCCAGCCCAGGGACTGCCAAACAACGGCAACTACAACAAAAAAATAGCCAGGCATTGTGGTGGGGGCCTGGAGTCCCAGCTACTTGGGAGGCAGAGGCAAGAGAATCGCTTAAGTCCAAGAGTTTGAAGTTGGGTGGTGCCTGTGGCTTAGAGGAGTAGAGCGCCGGCCCCATATGCGAGAGGTGGTGGGTTCAAACCCAGCCCCAGCCAGAAACTGCAAAAAAAAAAAAAAAAAAAAAAATAGATATCAAATTAGCAAGAATTAAAAGCTTAATAACACCTAGTTTAGGTAAGGATACAAGTTTTGCACGAACTAGGGGTGGTCACGTAACTGGTACAACCTTGTTAGGAGGCAAATTGGTATTATTCTTAAAAATTAAGAACATGGCCGGGTGTGGTGGCTCACGCCTGTAATCCCAGCACTGTGGGAGGCCCAGGCGAGTGGATTTCCAGTGCTCACAGAGTTCGAGACCAGCATAAGCATGAGTTAGCCAGAGTAAAAGACCCTGTCTCTACCACCAGGAAAGAACACCGGCGGCGTTGTGGCTGGCGCCTGTAATCCCAGCTACTTGGGAGGCAAACGGCCCATGAATTGCTACAAGGAAGGACAATGGAAAAAAAAAATTAAGAACAAACATGACCTTTGACCTATTATTTCTACTGTCAGACATTTACCCTGTTGTTAATTTACCTTAAGTATGTAAACACACAAAGATATTTGCAGGCCCAGGGAGGTAGCCCTGGGTGGAGTGCCGTAGCATCATCATAGCTCACAGCAACCTTAGTCTCTTGGGCTCAAGAGCCTCCTGCCTCAGTCTCGGGAGTAGCTGGGACTACAGTCACCTGCCACCATGCCTGGCTAGTTTTTTCTGTTTTTAGTAGCAACAGGATCTCAACTCTTGCTTGCTCAGGCTGGTCTCAAACTCCTAAACTCAAGCAATCCACCCACCTCGGCCTCCCAGAGTGTGGAGATTATAGGCATGAGCCACCGTGCCTGGTCTTTTCTTCCTTTACTTTTTTAAGATGTGATATAGTATAGCATATTTATAAATGATTAAGAATGATCCAGTAGGGTAGGAAAAGTTGATGATGCAAGAGGAAGTCTTTAAGTAGGTGGGAGGGGATAGGATCCAGTGAGAAAACTTCTCAGTGAGGGAGAATTTGCAAAGAGGTGTTGGACTTTGAGAAGATAGGGAAAGTTGTGAAATAATCATCTGAAAGAACTGGCAGGGAAAGCAATAGAATTGCCAGGCATTGCCAAGGTCCACTTGGGGGATGCAGTTAGAGATTTAAAGTGAGAGAAGTCAATATAGCTGTGCATTTTCCTCCAGCCAGATCCAGCTTCCCAGCATGGTATAGTGGGTTTTACCAGCCAGTTACTATAGGTGAAATGTTGGATTTAACCAGGGTTAGGGTTTTGCCAGACAACTAGGACAGAGAAAGAATCAAGGCAGTTGACCGAGTGATGAGCTTCAGAACCTGAGCTGAGGAAGAAAGAAAATGAGAATACAAGGGCTGATGATGAAAGACGTGAGAGCACGTGGTGAGAATAAGGCTCAGGCCGCCAGGACACAGCTGGTCTGACCACTGTGTCCTCTGCAACCTTTACCTCGTCCCCCATTCTTACTGCTTTGTAAATTTAGCTCCCACCCTAAAGATGTCCATCTTGAATAGTTTAGGAAAATTGATTTAGGAAATGTTGTAATAGGTCACTGAGTTACGCTGATTATTATTTAAAATAAGGGTCATTGTGGTCTTTGCTTTAGGAGGATTGATATAGGAAATTAACTTTTAGGATTTAGGAATTAGTTTTAGGAATTAGAAACGTTGAGGTAAGTGGACTGCCTGAGCTCACAGGTTTAAGACCAGCCTGAGCAAGACCTCCTCTCTTAAAAAACAGCCAGGGCTCAGCACCCGTTGCTCAGTGGTTAGGGCAGAGGCCACATGCACCACAGCAGGAGGGTTCAAACAAACCCAAGCCTGCTAAACAACCAAACAAACAAAAAGCAGCCGGGCATTGTGGCAGGCACCTGTAGTCCTTGCTGAGACTGAGGCAAGAGAATCGCTGGAGCCCAAGAGCTGGAGGTTGCAACAAGCTGTGACACTACAGCACTCTAGGCACTCTACCGAGGTCAACAAAGTAAGACTCGTCTCAAAAAAAAAAAAAAAAAGTTGTAATAATTCCCTGAGTTATGTTGATTGTTATTTAAAATAGGGTTAATGTGGTCTTTGCTTTGAACCTTTATGTATAAAACTGTGATTTTGGAAATGGAAGAACAGAACAGTTTTGGAGAGGCTACCCTCCCTGTTCTCCAGAATCACCAGGCTTCTGACAAATAAAGTTTGGTGGACCTATCCCCGTCTCTGCATGTTAGCTGACAGTGACAGGTGGTGAGACCCTCTTTGTCATGGACAAGCAATAAGGTCAAGCAACTGAAAGTACCAGAGGAAATGCTGGGGTGGAGGGGCTGGATAGAATAGAGGGCACATGACAGGAGAGGGGTCTTCGGGTAAAGGGAGGCCTGAAATCAGGATTTTGCAAATGGAGCATTATTTTGGTTAATGACAAAGTCGGAAGCATGAGCAGAAGAGTGAGGTGCTGTGGCTCACACCAGTAATCCCAGCACTCTGGGAGGCCGAAGCAGGTGGATTGCCTGAGCTCACAGGTTCGAGACCAGCCTAAGCAAGAGCATGACCCCCCATCTCAAAAAACAGCCGGGCATTGTTGCGGGTGCCTGTAGTCCCTGCTACTTGGGAGGCAAGAGAATGGCTTGAGCCCAAGAGTTTGAGGTTGCTGTGAGCTGTGATGCTACAGCATTCTTCAGAGGGAAACAAAGTAAGACTCTGTATCAGTAAAAAAATTAAAATAAAAAATGAAATAGGCTCGGCGCCTGTGGCTCAAAGGGCTAAGGCGCCAGCCACGTACACCTGAGCTGGCAGGTTCGAATCCAGCCCGGGCGCCAAACAACAATGACGGCTGCAACCAAAAAATGGCTGGGCATTGTGGTGGGCCCCTGCAGTCCCAGCTACTTGGGAGGCAGAGGCAAGAGACTCACTTGAGCCCAGGAGTTGGAGGTTGCTGTGAGCTGTGATGCCACAGCTCTCTATCCAGGGTGACAGCTTGAGACTCTGTCTCAAAAAAAAAAAAATGAAATAAGTGGCTCAGCGCCTGTGGCTCAACGGGCTAAGGCACCAGCCACATACACCTGAGCTGGCGGGTTCGAATCCAGCCCAGGCGCCAAACAACAATAACGGCTGCAACCAAAAAATGGCCGGGCGTTGTGGCAGGCGCCCGTAGTCCCAGCTACTTGGGAGGCCGAGGCAGGAGACTCGCTTGAGCCCAGGAATTGGAGGTTGCTGTGAGTTGTGATGCCACAGCACTCTATCCAGGGTGACGGCTTGAGGCTCTGCCTCAAAAATAAAAAAGAAAGAAATGAAATAAGTAAGATTTACATATACTAAATAATTAAAAAGCAATACTGGCTCAGCGCCTGTGGCTCAGTGAGTAGGGTGCTGGCTACATACACTAAGGCTGGAGGGTTCGATCCTGGCCCAGGCCTACTAAACAAAAATGATAACAATGAAATAAAAAAATAGCTGGGTTTTGTAGCAGGCGCCTGTACTCCCAGCTACTCGGGAGGCTGGGACAAGAGAATCACTTAAGCCCATGAGTTTGAAGTTGCTGTGAGCTGTGATGCCACAGCACTCTACCCAGGGTGACAGAGACTCTATCTCAAAAAAGAGTGAGGTGGTGAGATGAAGGAGAAAAAAATCTTAGGAAATGAGGAGTTCAAAAAATTGAAAGGCCCACATATTGAGTAAGTTGTGTGTGTAGTTGCTGAGTCCACAGAAAATAATGACAGAAGCAATAATGAGAAGAAAAACAGTGAGCCAAGAGCTGAGGAGCTGTAAGAGTACAGTAAGAGGGACCGCAGGCCGCAGATTAGCTTCCAAGAAGCTGGGAGGGTTTAGAAAGAAGAAAACACTAAAATCAGGAAGAAGCCATGGGAAGCAAAGAGGTCATTTCCTGCATTTCCAAGCCCCAGAGGGAGTTAGATTTGAAAGAAGAACCAGTCACAGCTTGGCAAGATTAATAGGAAAGCTTCACTTTCAGGGGAGAAACTGAAGGTTCCAGTGAGAAGGAAGGAAAGTTTGGGAAGTCAGAAGATGTAGAGGATCCATAATAACTCATTTTATTTATTTATTTTTTGTGGTTTTTGGCCAGGGCTGGGTTTGAACCCACCTCCTCCGGCATATGGGGCTTGAGCCCTACTCCTTTGAGCCATAGGTGCTGCCCCATATTAACTCATTATAATGTGTTTGTGAATTTTCAGAAAGGATTTTCCTGTATAAGAAACTGATTGTTTTTGTTTTTGCTTTTGAGACAGTCTTACTATCTTGACCTCGGTAGAGTGCTGTGGCATCACTGTGCACAGTATCCTCCAACCCTTGGGCTTAGACGATTCTCTTGCCTCAGCCTCAGGAGCAGCTGGGACTACAGGCACCCGCCACAATGTCTGGCTATTTTTTGTTGCAGTTTGGCCAGGGCTGAGTTCGAACCCACCACCCTCGGAATATGGGACCAGCGCCCTACCCACTGAGTCATAGGTACCGCCCAGTCCATGGAATTTGAATCCTGACTCCCCACTGTGAGTAGGAAAAAAGGAATGAGCCTGCTAGGCACCTTTTTGAGGGGATGCCCCTAGAGGGTGACAAGTAATCACAAATGCCCCTTACAGGCCCTCTTGCACTGAAAGTCTGTGACTATGGATTTGGCCATCTCTTTAAATTTGACAAGTTCCTTCCCACTGCTAAGCCTCAGTTTCCATATATGTAAAGTGGGAATTTGAACTGTATTTTCTCTTGCCTCCTTCTAGCTCCGATAATCTCCGAATCTCCTGGAAGCAGCTCTGGATCCAGGCCTGCGTTGGGGAAATGAGACCAGAGAGGCACAGAACACGCACAAGAAGTCAACAGCATCGGCCCAGGACTGGCTCAACGCCTGTATGCCCAGTTCTCTGGGACACCAAGGCAGGTGGACTGCTTGAGCTCAGGAGTTCCAAACTAGCCTGAGCCAGAACGAGACCCTGTCTCTACTAAAAATAGAAAAATTAGCTGGAGGTGGTGGCATCCGTTGTCCCAGCTACTTGGAAGGCTGAGGCAAGCGGACTGCCTGAGCCCAGGAGTTTGAGGTTGCTGTAAGCTATAATGCCACAGTACTCAGGATGACAGAGTGAGAAAAAAAAAAAAGAGTAGCATCATCTGGGACAGCACCTGTGACTCAGTGGGTAGGGCACCAGCCCCATATACCAAGGGTGGCGGGTTCAAACCCAGCCCCGGCCAAACTACAACAAAAAAATAGCCCAGTAGGGCACCTGTGGCTCAAGGAGTAGGGCACCGGCTCCATATGCCAGAGGTGGCGGGTTCAAACCCAGCCCTGCCCAAAAAAAAAAAAAAAAAAAATAGCCAGGTGTTGTGGCGGGTGCCTGTAGTCCCAGCTACTCAGGAGGCTGAGGCAAGAGAATCGCCTAGGCCCAGGAGTTGGAAGTTGCTGTGAGCTGTGTGATGCCACGGCACTCTACGGAGGGTGATAAAGTGAGACAGAGACTACAAAAAAGAAAAAGCAGCATCATCTGAGGGGAACAGAAGACCCAATACTTCCACTTGTGGGGACACAAGCATCTTTGCTTTCCTCGTTACACATACACACACACTCCAGGCAAGAAAACCCAGAACCATTTACACCTGCAGTCACCCACACCTATCCTGTGGCCACACTATCATACTCAAGTTGTGTTCACATCACCTCAAACACACAGTGTCCCACAATCACCATTTCCCAAAATCTCAATCCAGAGACCTCTTCCTACCTTGAGCAGATGAGGCAGCTGCTGAGTAACTAGTGCCTTAAACTCCTCAATGCTGAGACTACCCTTCCGGCCCTCCTTCCCTGCAAAGGTGAAGAATGTGGTGACTACTGTCTCAATGGCCACCTCCAACTCAGTCAGTGGCTCTGCTGCCATGCCTCCCTGTTGCAGGAGCTGATCTGTGGAACAGGGAAGGAGCAGAGAGGGAGAGTCAGAGACCAGGGACAGATCAGAAGGACCCTGCCTTGGTGCTGCCACCTCAGACCTCTGCCTGGAGGGCACCGTGTGAGAAGAGGGAGGACACAGGGGCTGAGCTCGGGGAAGGGGGCCAGGCAACAGCAGCTCAGTTTAGGTGGGAATGGGGGATTTGGTTCCAGAAACCCTCTGGTAGGTCTCATAGTCTGGGAGGGTCCTTCTCAAGTGTCTGTGTTTTAGGGACCCACTGGGGTAGCCCCTCAATCTGAAGACTCCTCTGAGAGATTTCAGTCTAGGGTCTTTCTCTGGAGTTATTTTGAGTCTGGCGGACCCTCTGTGGGGTGTCTGTTCCAAGGGCCCCTTCTTATCTCACTCAGCCTCACAGGGTCGTGAGGAGGTTTGTCTCCAAACATGTTTATGTTGGGACCTAGTGTCCAACTGCCTGCACCCTGCCCGCCCACACGCATTTTTCCCAGCAGAGAAACCTTGGGTCTGGCCAGTGTCCAACTGTGGTCAAACCTAGCTGGGGCAGACAGATCCATGTTCCTGCTCCCCAGTCTTGCCCTTCCTCAGGGCTGGCTGAGCAGAGTGCTGTGCCCAGGACCTCAAGTGGGCTTCCTGCTGCCCACTGACAAGGGTGCTGGGACAGAACTCCTCTGAGCCCTGTACAGGAGGGTAGGCAGAGCACTCGCAGCCCCCCTGGGGTGTAGAGGGGAGGACAGGAGGAAGGGAGTGCCCCTCCTCCCTCCCTTCTCTGCCCACATCCACACTCCTTGCTGGGATTCCCAGAGCCACTTCCTGAATTCCTCCCTACGCTGGCTCTAGGGGAGGGGCTGGGACTCCGGGAGAGAAGAGGCTCCCCAGGCTCTTTCCAGGGTCAGGGACCCGCAACTTACGGGGGTGCAGCCTCACCGGATGCAGCGCTCGCAAGAGCTCGAGCCCTCCTGAGGTTTACCAGCAGGAGACCGGGGAGAGACAGCGAACAGAGCCGGCCAGCGTGAGTGCTCTGGTGGCCGGAGGTGTCAAGTTCCCGTCGTTGATTCCGGACAGGAGCCGCCCAATCACGCCTCTCGCCCTGCAATCAGGCCTGGCCTCGGCCCCCCAACCAGACCCATGTGCACCCCGCATGCGGAAGGGGGCTGCGTGGACAGATCCTGTTCAGCGAGGCTCCTAGTGTCTATCTCCCCAAACCACCACACTCCCCACATCTAATCAGGAGAGTCTATGTCGGGGAGGAGGAGGAGCAACAGCTGATTGAAAACATCAGCCCAGGGCGCTCACCCCTCCGGGGTCCCTGCAGACCAAGACCCCCCTCTGAGAACCCCAGGCTGAGATGCCCACGGAAGAGTCCTAGATTGAAACCCCTCAGGAAGGCCCCTCAGTGGACCCTCTGCCCTGCCCAGCAGCGGGAGCATCCAGGCCCCTCCTTGCACCTCCTTCCCCACTTCCTCCCTCTTGCCTGGCCTGCTGGTGCCCAGCGGGGGAAGGGGGGCAGCCAAGGCCGGGAAGAGACACAAGGCAGCCTGTTCCAGCCCAGGAGACAGAGGGCGCCTCTGTCTGCAGCTGGCCTCTTGCCCTGTTGGGTGTCTGTATGTGAAGGGGTGGAGCCGGTGGGGGCCAGTGGGGGAGGACACTGAAGACAGGTCTCCCCACACAGCTCCAGCAGCCACACTTGAGCCTTGACTGGCCACCTAGAACCTGTTCCCACCTCTGGCTGGCTGACTGTGAGTATCCCCCAACCTATACTAGGACCTATGGTGTCGCCAGCCTGGGAGAAAGGGGGCCTCTAAGGAGTTCCAAGAGTCTAGGGACAATAGCATTATGGTGCACTGAGCAACTGGGGTGGGCAGCCAAGCTGAGGGCAGTCTGGGATTTGAGAGGAAGTAGGGTTTGCAAAGAGTGAAGAGAGTCAAGTGAGCTGAGGGTCTGAGCTGGACTTCAGCAGAGGGGGACCAATGAGTACTCCCTACAAGCTCTCAGTACCTCCCCCCACCCCACATACAGAGTCCTCAAGTCCCCTGCTGAGGCCCTCCCCTTCCGTGAGGTAAGAGTAAGAGAGAAAACAGCTCTACCCTCTTCCATCCTCCCTCTCTGCCACCCCACCCAGACTTGCCAAGAGCTCAGGTCCCAGGGAATCCGGGGGCAGGTGACAGAGCATGGCTCCTGTGACATCAGGAAGAGGGGGCCCTGGATGCCTACATGCTCCCAACTCACTCATCCTTCACACAACCTCTCCTTTCCTCTTCCGCTTTCTTGGCCCAGACCTCCAGGCTCCTCGTTCCCCCAATTCTTTCCTCTTTATTTTCCTGCCTGCCCTGCCTGGGTCCTCTCAGAACTGCCCCCACACAAACATAAAACCCCAGGCTGCTCTAGGGCTCCTGGCAAGCCCCATGCAAGCCCCTCCTGTATAGGGTGGTAATTGAACCACCAGCATCCCTCCCTCAAGCACCCCCTTATCCTCTCTATCAACCCAGGCTTAGGTTCCATCTCCCTGTGTCTCTGTGACAACTGCTTCTCATGTCCGGAGTTCAGGTGACACTCACAAGGCCCCATTGAAGGGCTGGCATACCATCTGATCAGGGCCTATTGTCCAGCCCCCCAGGCCTGGGGAGGGTTGGGGATACCTGATCTGAGACAACTGAGCTGCCCCTGGGACTGTGACTATAGAGGGCCTGACTATCTCAGTGCCAAGGGCAAGAGACCCCCCTCATAGCAGTCCCTCCTCTCAACAGACTCTCCATTCATCCCAGGCTGCTGACAGAGAGCTCAGAGGCAGTGCAACCCACTCCCAACTTGCCAAGAAGCCTTAGGCACCTACTCAGGCTGCCACCACTCCATCCATCAGGCTCATTGAGGTGCCAAAATGACTCCTCGCCCGGGGTGGGCAGCAGAGACAAGACTATAGATGAGACCCCAGCCCACCAAGCCACAGAGCTTGGCTGTGCTAGGCAGGCACAAGGTAAAAATAGAGCCAGAGTGAGCCTCGCCTGGTCTTGTGACTACCAGGCTGCCCCACCCTCCTCAGTCTCTGCCTGGCAGCCGGTGTAGATGCCCACTGGAGGCCCCTGGAGCCAGCCCAGCCCCAGCTGCTCTCTCTCTGTGACCTAACCATGACTCCCCTGGGCTGGACTACAGATTGGGGACACAGAGGACAGGTCTGGATTTAGGTCTGTTGGAGCACCAGGGCTAGGCCTGTGGGTTCCCCTCGCCTAGTCCCCGAGTACGCCAGACCTAGTCCCCAGCTTCCTTCTATTGTTGGGGGGTATACAGGTGCACTGCTATGATGGGCTCTGAGCTGGAGGCAGCAATGGAGACCCTCATCAACGTGTTCCACGCCCACTCAGGCAAGGAGGGGGACAAGTACAAGCTGAACAAGAAGGAGCTGAAAGAGCTGCTGCAGACTGAGCTCTCTGGCTTCCTGGACGTAAGCAGAGGGTGGGAGCAGGGTGGAGTGGGAGGGGGGTGGGGCAACATGGTGGTACCTCTCTGCCATCTCCCCACCCACCCAGTTCAACCCATCATCTTTCTCCTCTCCAAGCCTTCTCTCCTGAGTTTTCTCAGGTGCCCGAGTCCTCCCGGGTCAAGTCAAAATGCTCTGGTTTATTGGTCCCCTGTTAAGTGCTGGCCCTATGTAAATTCATCAAGAAGACTCAACAGTCTAGAAAGGAATGACTGACACTTAAAAGTAGATCATGGGAAAACAAAAAAGAAAGAAAAGAAAAAGTAGACCATGGGGACCAGGCACAGTGGCTCATGCCTATAATCCCAGCACTCTGGGAGGCCGAGGCGGGTGGATTGCCTGAGCTCAGGAGTTGGAGACCAGCCTGAGCAGGACCCTGTCTCTAAAAATAGCTGGATGCCAGTAGTCTCAGCTACTCGGGAGGCTGAGACAAGAGAATCACTTGAGCCCAAGAGTCTGAGGTTGCTGTGAGCTGACACCACGGCACTCTACCAGGGGGCGACAAAAGTGAGACTCTGTCTCAAAAAAGAAAAAAAAAAAAACAACCAAAGTAGACCATGCTGGCCAGGCCCAACGGCTCATGCCTGTTAATCCTAGCACTCTGGGAGGCTGAGGTGGGAGGAATGCTTGAGATCAGGAGTTCCAGATCAGCCTGAGCAAGAGAGACAACCCCATCTCTACTAAAAATACAAAAACTAATGGGATGTTGTGACAGGCACCAATAGTCCCAGCCACTTGGGAGGCTGAGGCAAGAGGATCACTTGAGCCCAGATTTTGAAGTTGCTGTGAGCTATGATGATACCCAGGGTGACAGAGATGCTGTCTCAAAAAAAAGTAAACCATAATGACCCCATTCCTTTCTAGGCCACAAAAGAAATTAAACAAAAAAGTAAACCATGAACTCCAGGAAGCACAAAAAGCCTAACAGGGGGCTCGGCGCTTGTGGCTCAACGGGCTAAGGCGCCAGCCACGTACACCTGAGCTGGCGGTTCGAATCCAGCCCGGGCCGGCCAAACAACAATGACGGCTGCAACCAAAAAATGGCCGGGCGTTGTGGCGGGTGCCTGTAGTCCCAGCTACTTGGGAGGCAGAGGCAGGAGACTCGCTTGAGCCCAGGAATTGGAGGTTGCTGTGAGCTGTGATGCCACGACACTCTACCCAGGGTGACAGCTTGAGGCTCTGTCTCAAAAAA
>CAUYRH010033714.1:0-13690 GCA_963574655.1 Perodicticus potto | reverse complement strand
GACATCTGTACCAAAATTGCAGCCCAATGCATAATTGCTAAGTCATGGAAGAAGCCCAAGTGCCCATCGACGCAGGAATGGATTAACAAATTGTGGTACATGTATACCATGGAATATTATGCAGCCTTAAAGAAAGATGGAGACTTTACCTCTTTCATGTTTACATGGATGGAACTGAAACATATTCTCCTTATCAAAGTATCTCAAGAATGGTAGAAAAAGTATCCAATGTAATGAGCCCTACTATGAAGCTAATTTATAGCTTTCATATGGAGGCTATAACTCAACTATAGCACAAGAATATTGGAAAAGGGGCAAGGGAGGGGAGGCGAGGGGGAGGTTGGGGTGGAGGGAGGGTAATTGGTGGGGCCACACCTATGCATTTTAGAAGGGTACAGGTGAAACTTACTAAATGTAGAATAAAAATGTCTTCATATAATGTCTAAGAAAATGCCATTAAGGGTATGTTAAACAGTTTGATGAAAAAATTTAAGATTTTAAAAAAAAAAAAAAAAAAACATTTCAGATTGTATATGAAACCAGCACATTGTACACCTTGATTACACTAATGTACGCAGCTATGATTTAATAAAAAAAAAAAAAAAAAAAGAAAGAAAGAAAAAGAAAAATTCACTTTATGGGCAACTGTCTCTGTGACTCCAGTAACTGGTATCTTAGTCTCTGTGTTGACTTCTGATCACCTGACAAAAGACTGAAGCAACACATCTAACCCAAAGGCTTTGGGGAAATTATAGACTTCACCTTCTCGTAAATGAGAAATATATATTTCAATATCTCTTTTTCATCAAATCATGTTCTCATGGAGCAATATAACATGGTGATTAGGAGCACACATTTCAAATCAGACGACTCTGGGATTGAATGACCTCTCCATCATTTTCATAATGTATGATTTTACTCAAATTATTTACTCTATATTAGGACTCTATCAGCCCTAGTTTCCAAATGATGAAATAAGAATAATACCTTTTTTGTGATTCTGTTAGGCTGATAAGATATGAGTTACATGTCACAGAAGTTGGCCTATATTATTCACCCAATAAATGTGTGATTACTGAATGATTGCTATTCTAATTTTTATTTTTACTATTATTGATATCACTATCTAGGCACAAAGCTTGAGGCCATAGATTTTTATTTACCCATCAACTCTCTGCTTTACTGCCTGAAATGCTTGCGTGATCTCACTAACAGATACTGTCTTACTTGAGAATATATTTCATGAGAGCTTTGAACAGGGTGGGAAAAACATAGTTTTTGAAGTCAGATAGACATGGGATCAAATCCCAGGCTCACCAAATCGTAGTGCTGTAACATTAATAATTTTACACAATAATAATGTGGATTTTTTTTCTGTGAAGAATTAAGAACATTTTTCATTATTTAGTTCCAGTAATGAGGTGAAATGAACTAAATGAAAAGAAAATGGGAATCAGAATGCCTGTGTTGAAAAGTTATCGGAACAAGTCAATAGTATCTGAAAAGCACCTGGTGCAAATTAAGTGCTATATCAGATTTTGTTAATAACGCACCCATTTCCAGCTTTATAGCAGTCATCTCAGCCAAATTGGAATGATAAGAGATTTGTTCTCTGCATCGTAGCCTCTGCTTTCATTCTGCCTATGATCTTCAACCCTCTTTCTTCCTCACTGTGTCTGAGGAAGATCGTTCCCTTGTTCTGCCATCCAAACTTGTGCCCCTCATTCCTTCCTTCTACATGAGAGTGTTGATCATATGGGTCTCTCTTCCAGAGCCATAAGCCTAATCTCTGGTTGGAATCTCAAAGTTCTTTTTTGCATACTGAAAGAATTTCAGATATCAGCAACCTATTTAGGGTGGTGTCTTGGGCAGGGGTATGGAAGGCTCATTGTTGTTCTGGAAATCACACTACACATTTCCATGGTAACTATAATAATTTACATTTCCACCAGTGGTGTATAATGCATGTCCACTTGGAAAACAACACCAACCCAGATAATATAAATAATGTAAAAAATATATATATTAAAGAGAAGATTCTGCCACTCATTTTCCATAATCCACGAAGATTCCAGGATCAAGTTTTGGTCTAAGGTGCTAGAATTTGTGCAGAAAGCCTACATCCTCTAGGATTACATAGCACACTACCTTTCATCTGTTTATGGGAGACCTAATGGTAAAGTGTTCATAAATATTCAGGAATTTGGCTCCAAAATACATGGAGCCAGTTATCTACTATAGTCACTGAAAGATCATGTTACATGAATTTTCATCTATTTGATTATCTTAGTTCCTAATAACACTCTTCCTTCACTCAGGTGCTGGGGGACAGGGAGGGGCTGACCAGGACTAGTGGCACACAGTTGCCTTTTGAATCCAGTTGAGAAAGTAATGATGGAACTTCTAGAGACTATCTTCTTCAACTGCTTCTTTCTTTTTCCTCTTGTTGAATAGTACATGACTAGATAGGAATGAACAGGAGAAGTCTTGGCCCCTTCCTCAAATGGGAGAGAATTTGGGGGGCATGGATTCTGTGCTTCATTATAACATTTTTATGTTAATAACCTCCTTAGATTTAACTAGCTGGCCTAAAAACAGGAGAGTTGGTCTTCATCACAGGTTGATGGGATAATCCGCCCATTGACTTTATACATTGGTCAAAGTAATACCATAAAATTGAATAGTAAAACTTATTTTAACTGCCAGTAGGAAAACACAGGAGTAACAGAACCTTGGAAATTAATGGGGAAAAATAGAGAAAGGGACAATGACCTCTTTATGTTGATTATTCCATAAAGTCATTCTTCTTAATATTTAAACATTACCCAGGTGTACAGTGCACTGATCAAAATGATAATGCTTTATTATGAATTGGGTTTACCTCAGGGAATTTTTCCTAAGTTTGACATCCTGGTTAGTGAACAAGCATACTTCACTCTATCTTCAACTTCACCCTTTTCAATCAATAACATTTCCTAGGGACTGTGACTTCAGAAGCATTTTTGTTTGTTTGTTTTTTCCATTTTTTAAATTTAATTTTTATTAAATCATAACTGTATACATTTATGGGGTACAATGTGATGATTTGATATACAATGTGGAATGCTTAAAGCAAACTGATTAATACAACCATCACCTCATTTACTCGTTTTTTTGTGGTAAGACATTTATAATATACTCTTAATTGTTTTTAAACTACCCTTGCATTGTGCACATTCGCTGAGATCCCATCAAATACCTTCCCCCACTCGCCCTCCCTCCTCCCCTCCCCTCTCCCACCTCTCCCCTCTTTCTCTCTGAACTATATTTGTGTTTTGTCATTTGTATGAATGTGTAAGTGATTACAGTTGGTTTCATAGCAGTATTGAGTACATTGGATACTTTCTTTCCCATTCTTGAGATACTTTACTAAAAAGAGTATGTTCCAGCTCCATCCAGGTAAACAAAAATGATGTAAAGTCTCCATCTTTGCAGAAACATTTGTTTTTTATTTAGAGAACTATCTCAATTATTTAGTGTTTCAAAAATAAAGTCAAACATACTACTTCATGTACTCATCATTCAGATTTAACAAATATTGACATGTTGCTACATTGTTTCTGACCTTTACAATGAGTAACCAGGATGTTACTGGCACAGCCAAAGTTGCAGCCTGCATATTCTCTTTTACTACTTTCCTCTCTATGTTTAAACCCAGTAAGAACAATTTTAATACCTTTTAAAGACTTTTTACATGTCTTTTTGGTACCACATATATGTACATAATAGTGTATAATTTAGTTCCGTATTTTAATTGATATGTCATACTATAAGCACAATTTTGCATTTAACACAAAATTAATTCTAAAGATCTACCCATGTAGACACATGTACTATAGAGTTTATTCCTTTTTACTGCAGAATAGAATTATATGACTAAATATCTGTTTACCTATTTCTTGATTTTTGAGCAATTTCTTCCTTATTACAAACAAAGCTGCCAATAATAATGTGGATTTTTTTCTGTGAGGAATTATGAAAATTTTTCTACAGTACATATGGAGAAAAATTACTACATCAAGAGAACAAATCTTCAGCTTTATAAGAAATATTTAATAGACGAAGCAATTTAAATAGTTCAAACAGGTAAGAAATTTAAACAGATGAAGCTACGTATTTATTTATTTTTATTCGTAAATGATGCCTAACAATTGTATGTATTTATCGGGTATAATGTTCTGTTTTGATACATGCTTTTATTATTATACCTAATAATTGTACTTATTTATCAGGTATACTATTCTGTTTGATACATGTATTTATTGGGTATAATGTTCTGTTTTGATACATAATAATCAAATCAGAATATCTTGCATATTTATTACTTCATATCTTTATCTTTTTTTGTAATGAGAACATTGCCTACCTTAGATTTGAGGATGTGCCCTCTAATTTGTGTAGGCTCCTGGCTCTGTTCCTCATCTCCCCATGGACAAATTCCTAGGTCATGCTACCTCCCTAGACTCAATCAGGAAAAAAAATGTAACTCTTGAACAGACCAATACCAAGCACTAAAATGGAAACAACAATAAAAAGCTCCCATTTAGAGGCCAAAAGAAATTACATCAATGTTAAGTCTACAGAGTATGCACAAACAGAAATGTGATCTGGCTTATAAAGAAATAAAATAGCAATACTTATTAGTTAGAAGTAATGCTGTTGGGGGTTGGGGGTCCCAGTTCCCCAAACCCAGTTAACCTGGTTCAATTACCTGGCTGAGTTAGAAATTTTAACCAAGGATCAACAGGAGTAGAAATCCAAAAATACAACTGGAATGGCACAGGCAGCATGAACAGGAAGGAGCCTGCACAAGATTCAGTATAACAAAGGGAAATTTTATTGAAGATCAAAAAGAAAGCTTAGAGCACTTCCAAAGAGAGTTGGAAGTGGGTCCCTCTCATGAGGAGAAGTGAGAGAGATGGAGATGCAGAGTCAGTATGATGTATAAAGACCCTCTTTCTCTCCATTTCAAGTCCTTCATTGGCCTCTCTGCCCCTCCAGGCAGTATTGCCCTTTTCCACTGGTCAGTGATTATTGTCTCTTTCTGTTGGTCATTGGTTACCTAGGTTACCTCATACCCACATGTTTCTCTTTCTAGGGGAGAACTTGAGTGGTGCACGTTCCTGTGGGCCCTCCAGACTTCCTGGTTCAGCAGTACAGGGTGTCCTCCCATCCCTCCTCAGAGCTCCTTTCTTTGTGTCCCTTTTCAAATATCATAATTTAAAAAAAAATATTTGAAGGGTCAGGAGAAAACTTCTAAATACGGATCAAAAATGTTTTCACATAGTAAATGAGAAAATCTCATGAATGTTATATCAATCAGGCTGATAAAAATATCTTCGATTGTATGTGAAGCCCGCACACTGTACCCCATGACCAAATTATTGTACCCAGCTATGATTCAATAAAAAAAAAACAATATTAATCTTAACATTATCCACAAGTTTTGTAGATTCATAGGATAACTATGGCAGATTAAATAGTAATGTCCTAAAATTATTGTTTTTATTCATAGTGAATTTAATTTCTCCAAGGGTGCTAGCTCTGGTGCTAACTAGGTGTGATGCTTCATTAATTCTCAGTTCCCTTAACTCTAAATTAAAACAGATGTTAAATGAAAAATAATAATAATAATAATTAATAAATAAATAAATAAACTTCCACCAAAAATTAGTTCTGGGCCAGATGGTTTCACACCACAATTCTACCAATAGAGACTCAAAGAAGGCAAGTCTATATTGCAAAGTCTATTCCAAAACATTAAGAAGAAAGGAGCCTGCCCCAGCTTCTATGAAGCAAACATCACCCTGATACCCAAAACAGGAAAATACAACTAAGATATAAAATTACAAACCAATATCATTAATGAATATTGATGCAAAAATGCTCAATAAAATCTTAGAAAACAGAATTCAGTTACACATCAAAAATATAATTTGTCACGACCAGGTGGGTTTCATCCAAGGGATGAAAGACTGGTTCAAGATATGCATTATTTATAAATGTAACACATTACATAAACAAAACTAAAAACAAAGACCATGTGATCCTCTCAATAGATACAGTAAAAGCATTTGACAGAAAACAGCATCCTTTTCTGGTAAGAATATTTACAAAAACATACATAGATGGGCCATTTCTTAAACTGATAGAAATCATCTGTGACAAACCCATAGCCAACTTTATATTGAACAGAAAAAATACTGAAAGCATTCTAGCTTAGGACTGGAACCAAATAGGATGTCCACTATCACCATGACTATTCAATATAGTGCTACAAGTCCTAGCCAATGCAATTGGACAAGAGAAGGATATCAAGGATATCCAAATGGGGACAGATGAGGTCAAATTATTGCTCTTTCTTGATGACATAATCTTATACTGGAAAACCCCAAGAACGCAACCATGAGATTCCTAGGATTGATAAAGAAATACAGCAATATCTTAGGATATAAAGTCAATGTATACAAACCCATAGCCTTTATATATGCCAACAGCAATCCAGCTGAGAATCAAATCAAAGATATAATGTCCTTCATATAGCATCAAAGAAAATTTAAAACCTTGGAATATAGAATCCACAGAGAACTCAAACGTATTAGCAACAAAATGACAAGTGATCCCATCTCAGGGTGGGCAAAGGACTTGAAGAGAAAATTTTCTAAAGACAGGTGCACAGCCTACAGGCACATGAAAAAATGCTCACCATCCTTAATCATCAGAGAAATGCAAATCAAAACTACTCTGAGATATCATCTAACTCCAGTAAGATTAGCCCACATAATAAAATCCCAAAACCAGAGATGCTGGCGTGGATGTGGAGAAAAGGGAACACTTCTACATTGCTGGTGGGAATGCAAACTAAAATATTCCTTTGGAAGGATGTTTAGAGAATACTTAGAGATCTAAAAATAGATCTGCCATTTGATCCTATAATTCCTTTACTAGGTATATATCCAGAAGACCAAAAATCACATCATAATAAAGATACCTGTACCAGAATGTTTATTGCAGACCAATTCATAATTGCTAAGTCATGGAAGAAGCCCAAGTGCCCATCGACCCATGAATGGATTAATAAATTGTGGTACATGTATACCATGGAATATTATGCAGCCTTAAAGAAAGATGGAGACTACCTCTTTCATGTTTACATGGATGGAGCTGGAACATATTCTTCTTAGCAAAGTATCTCACAAATGGAAGAAAAAATATCCAATGTACTCATCCCTACTATGAACCTAATTTATAGTTACCACATGAAGGCTAAAACACAATTATAGCACAAGAATATGAGGAAAGGGGCAAGGAAGGGGAGGGAAAGGGGGAGGATGGGTGGAGAGAGGGCGATTGGTAGGATCACACCTATGGTGCATCTTAGAAGGGTACAAGTGAAACTTATTAAATGCAGAATATAAATGTCTTCATATAGTGATTAAAAGGCCATGAAGGCTATGTTAAACAAACAAAAAAAATTTACAGACAAAAAAAAACCTTGGAATATTTTTAACAAAGGATATAAAAGATCTCTACAGAGAGAATTATGAAACACTGAGAAATGAACTAGCAGAAGATGTTAACAGACAGAAGAACGTATCACACTCATGGCTTGGAAGAATCAACATTTTAAAAATGTCTATACTACTTAAAGCAATCTATACATTTAATGCAATCCCATTAAATATCAACATCATATTTTAAAGATCTTGAAAAAGTAATTCTATGTGTTGTATGGAACCTGAATAGCCAATGCAATTCTACAAAATAAGAACAAATCTGGTGACATCACTTTACCAGACTTCAGGCTATGCTACCAATCTGTAGTGATCAAAACAGCATGGTAATGGCATAAAAATAGAGACATAGATCTATAGAACAGAATAGAGATTCTAGAGATGAAACTAGCTTTATATTGCCATCTCATCTTTGATAAAGCAAACAAAGCACACACTAGGGAAAAGAATCCCTATTCAATAAATGGCAATGGGAGAACTGGTTAGTACACGTAAAAGACTAAAACTGTACTCGGACTTCTCACCACTTTCAAAAATTAACTCATGGTGGATAAAAGATTTAAATCTAAGACATGAAACTATAAAAAAAACCCCAAAGAAAGTGTGAGTAAAACTGTTAATCTTATTGGCCTAGGGAAAGAATTTATGAAGAAGACCCCAATGGCAATTGTGGAAACAACAAAAATAAACAAATGGGACTTTATCAAGCTTGAAAGCTTCTGCATAGCTAAGAATACAATCAATAGAGAAAAGAGACAACCTGCAGAATGGGAAAAGATATTTGCATGCTACATATCTGATAAAGGTCTAATAACCAGAATCTACAAAGAACACATGCAAGTCAACAAGAAAAGAGCAAACAACCCCATTGAAAACTGGGCAAGAGACATGAACAGAATCTTTTCACATGAGGACAGATGAATGGCCAACAAACACACGAAAAAATGCTCATTGTCCCTAATTATCAAAAAAATTCAAATCAGAAGCTCTCTGAATTATCACCTAACTTCAGTGAGAATGGCTCATACTACAAGGTCCCAAAGCAAAAAATGCTGATGTGGGTGCAGAGAGAAGGGAGCCTTCATTCACCATTGTTGAGAATGGAAACTAGTACAGCCTCTATGGAAATAAATATGGAGATTTCTTTAAAAACTAAATGTAGACCTATCATTTGATTCTGTAGTCACATTACTAGGTATTTACCAAAAAAACAAAAAGACATTTTACCATAAGGACATGTGTACTCAAATGTTTATAGCAGCACGGTTCACAATTACAAAGATGTGGAAACAACCCAGGTACCCTTCAACATATGAATGGATAATAACTTGCAGCATATGTATACCATGGAATATTGTCCAGCCATAAAAAGATGGAGATTTTGTTATCTTTTTTAAAAACTTGGATGGATTTGGAGAATATTCTCCTAAGCAAAGTTATCATAAGAACCGAAAAACAAGCATCACATGTACTCAGTACTAAATTGGAACTAGTAGATTACATGCTCACGTGAGAGAAACACTCAATTCAAGTAGGGGACTGAGAAAGAAAAGGATAGATCAATTCCCACGCAGCCGGTACATTGCATGGTTATACTGCACACTTCCTGGATAAGGGGCACAATTCCAGCTCAGACTTTTTCTTATAAAAGCAAACTATAAAACCTAATTGTATGTACCCCCATGTAAATCTGAAATTTTAAAAAAGTTATTTACAAAGGAAAACATAGTTAATAAGAGAATGTAATTCTACTCAATAAGTAAATATTAACTAAGTATATCCAACATGTGACCATATGTCTTAGGGCTTGAGGACATAAAAGGTTTTGAGACACGTTCAAATGGAAAATCAATTAAATGAAATCAACCACAATGAGATTCTGATTTTTTTTAAAACCTGATGTCACTGTGATAAAAATATTCCCCTATTGCAGAGTTTCCCAAGGGCCTCTTTCATGTCCCTGTTCCTGAGGCTATAGATAAAGGGATTCAACATGGGTATGATCACTGTATATATGAGAGCAACAATGATGTCCTTGTTTATGGAATTGCTTAATATTGAAAACAGGTACTGCCCAAATATTGCCCCATAGTACAGACATACCACAGAGAGATGGGACCCACACGTGGACAATGCTTTGCAGATCCCTTTGGTTGAAGGGACCCTCAGGATGGTGGCCCCAATGTAACCGTAAGATACCAGGATACACAAGAATGGCAGGGTAATGACCACCACCCCTACTGTAAACACGACCAGCTCATTGAGGAAGACATCTGAGCAGGACAGCTTGAGCAGGGCAGCGAGGTCACAGAAGAAGTGGGGGATGGCATTAGCAGCACAGAAGGACAGCTTGGTCAGGAGAAGGGTGTGGGAGAGGGAGCTTGCACAAGACAGGAACCAGGATAGAGCCACTAATAAGGTGCACAGCTCTTCCCTCATGATGGTGGTGTAGTGGAGAGGGTGACAGATGGCAACGTATCGGTCATACGCCATTGATGTAATAAGGAAACTATCCAGGTCAGCAAAGAATATAAAAAAATATGTTTGTGCTATGCACCCTGCATAAGGGATGGATTGGTCCTGAGTTTGCATATTAATTAACATCTTTGGGACAGTAACAGATGAAAAGGAGACATCGGTGAGGGCCAAGTGGCTGAGGAAGAAGTACATGGGGGTGTGGAGGCGAGCATCCAGCCGGATGAGCAGGATGATGAGCAGGTTCCCCAGCACTGTGGTCAGGTACATGCCCAGGAACAGGAGGAAGAACACGCCCTGCTGCTCTGGCCGGATGGGGAGCCCCAGGAGGAGGAACTCGGACACGCTGCTCTGGTTCACAGGCCTCATGCTTGTCCTCTCTGGTGGGAATGAAGAATGTTTGAGTATATTAGGGACACTGGAATAATCATTTTAAAGCAGTCAATCAAAAAGATATGTTTATTTCAGAAAGTGGAAAACAACCTGTTTCTCATATTTTTCCCTATATGGTGGTATATAGAGAAACTAAAAAAAAAAAAATATTGTTGAGACAAATGTTAATAAGAACCAATATTTTGAGGAGAGGGGGGAGGCTGGGTGGAGGGAGGGTGGGGCCACACCTACGGTGCATCTTAGAAGGGTACAGGCGAAAGTTACTGAATGCAGAATACAAATGTCTTCATACCATAACTAAGAAAATGCCATGAAGGCTATGTTAAACAGTTTGATGAAAATACTTAAGATTGTATATGAAACCAGCACATTGTACCCCATGATTGCATTAATGTACACAGCTATGATTTAATAAAAAAGAAAAGAAAAGAAAAAGAACCAATATTTCCTGGTTCGCTGGCACAAAAGAATTCTTGCACCTATGACACTGAGGACTGGACTATAGAAAAAGGTGTTTCAGCCATGTCATTGCCCCAAGAAGTTTCTGGAGTGAGAAGACCAAATCATTAGTCATGGCACAGCACAGCAATCATTAGAACATTTGATTTCAATTATCAATCATCACTTTCAGATGAGAGGCAGCCTTTTCAAATAAAAAGATACAAATAATTGTATTGTATTCTTTACAGAACATTAATCCATGTGTGAGTTGATGGTCTCTTGGGTTGATTCCATGCCTTGACAATTGTGAATTGAGCTGTGATGTAGATGTATACCATGGAATACTATATAGCCATGAAGATAATATGGAGACTTTACATCATTTGTATTTATCTGCTTGGACTCGAAGAACATTCTTCTTAGTAAAGTACCATAAGAATGAAAAAGTAAGTATACAACATATGCAATACTAATGGAACCAACAGATAAACAACTACAGCCCCATATGAGAAAAAAAACACAATTAAATTCAAGTGGAGGGAAGGGGGAAGGAGAAAAGGGGAATGGGCACAATGTAAGGGTACACAGCACACCCTCTTCGTGAAGGCTGAACTACAACTTGAACTTTACCTAACAAATGCAAATACTGTAACTTAATCATTTGTACCCTCATATTAATATGAAATTTTAAAAAAGAACAGTCATTAATATGCATACATTTTATTTGTTTTAATTAAGTAGAAGGTCCCTAAGAAATTATGGATTGTATGGATCCATTTTCTCTACCATAGCCAGAAATCTTTCTTAAAAGCTTTATTTCAATATGACTTTCCCTATGTAAAAATTCTCAGAAGATTCCCATTGAGCTTTAAGATAAGTGTAACAGGCTCAGCGCCTGTGGCTCAATGGGCTAAGGTGCCAGCCACATACACCTGAGCTGGCTGGTTCGAATCCAGCCCTGGCCCGCCAAACAACGATGATGGCTGCAACCAAAAGATGACTGGGTGTTGTGGCAGGCGCCTGTAGTCCCAGCTACTTGGGAGGCGGAGGCAAGAGACTCGCTTGAGCCCAGGAATTGGAGGTTGCTGTGAGCTGTGATGCCACAGCACTCTATCCAGGGTGACAACTTGAGACTCTGTCTCAAAAGAAAAAAAAAAGATAAGTGTAACAATCTTAATATGACTTACAGATCCTGCTAAACCTCTTTCTTTCCTATATTCCCATTCTTTTTCTCACCCTCCCTCTCCCTTCTCACCATTGCTGACTTCTCTGTTTCAAAGTCTCTGGAATGCAGATTTCCATTTAATGTCATTTAGACTTCAGGTCATCTTCCTATTGGTGGCTGTGAGTTTACTGTGATCTCACGGGGGAGGATGGGTGGAGGGAGAATAATTGGTGGGTCCACACTTACCGTGCATCTTAGAAGGGTACAGGTGAAATTTACTAAATGTAGAATATAAATGTCTGCACACAATAATGAAGAAAATGCCATGAAAGCTATGTCAACCAGTTCAAGGAAAATATTTCAAATTGTATATAAAACCAGCACATTATACCCCATGATTGCATTTATGTACACAACCATGATTTAATTTAAAAAAAAGAAGAGAGAGAGAGAGAAGGCAAATACTAGTGAGGCTTCCACAGAAAATTATTTATCCTTTTTTGTCTACTCTTAACATAGAGCAGTTTAAATGGTCACTCAACATCATCTAAAATTATAATTAAAATATATATTTTCTATATTTTTTATTATCATAAGAGTACATATAATCAAGCTATATTGTCTGAGTTTGTATGGTAAAGTCCAATTGTAGCTGAGTCCTTCACCCAGGAGGTATACTGTATACTCTGGATAGCTCGAAGCTTTCCAAGCCCCATTCACTCCTTTCCCCCTCCCCTCTTCTTGAACTTAATTATGTTTTTCTTTCAGGTGGGCCTTGTTCATCTACACACTATTTCAAATTAGTACTAAGTACATGGGATGCTTCCTTTTCCATTCTTAAGATACTTCACTAAAGAGAATGTTCTTCAACTCCATCTAGGTAAAGACAACACATGTAAAGTCTCCATCTTTTTATGGCTGGACAAATAGTCTTTCATGATATACATATATTATCAATTTATTCATAGGTCGATGGGCACTTGAATTGTTCCACATCTTTGAAATTGTCAATTAAGCTGCTGAAATTGTCAATTAAACATTTGGGTGCAAATGCCTTTTATGATGAAATGATTTTTGTCTTCTGAGTAGATAGCTAGTAATGGGATTGTGGGATCAAATGGGAAGTCTACTTATTTTCTAATTCTTTCCCAATCCAGCTCTTTTTCCTGCATAGGAAACATAATAGCACTTATCTCATAACATATTGTAAAGGCTCTTGTCAAAAGTTGCCAAAAGAAGTGAGATGTTTTAGTTTGCATTTCCACCAGCAGTGCAGAAGTGTTCCCTTTTCTCCACATCCACACCGACATCTCTGGTTGGGAATTTTGTGACGTGGGCTAATCTTACTGGAGTTAGATGATATCTCAAAGTGGTTTTGATTTGTATTTCTCTGATAATTAAGGATGATTAAGAATGATCATTTTTTCATGTGTCTGTAGGCCGTGCACCTGTCTTCTTCAGAGACGCTTCCCTGCCCACAGTGAAAAGGGATTACTTGTTCTTTTATTAATAAGTTTGAATTTTCTTTTTTTTTTTTTTTAATTATTTTTTATTGAGTCATAACTGTGTACAATGATTCAGGCTTGGAGTACAGTGTGCGGGCTTCCCATACAATCGGAGATATTTTTATCCACCTGATTAATGTAACATTCATGATATTTTC
>CAUYRH010033712.1:0-42030 GCA_963574655.1 Perodicticus potto | reverse complement strand
CCAAGTAGCTGGGACTACAGGAGCCCACCGCAATGCCCAGCTATTTTTTTGTTGCAGTTGTCATTATTGTTTAGTTGGCCCAGGCTGGGTTTGAACCCACCAGCCTCAATATATGTGGCTGGCGCTGTAATCAAATGTACTACTGGTGCTGAGCCTGAAGTTTTTCTTTGCCTTCCGTGACAAAGTCAGACATCCTCCCTGTGAAGCCTTCTCTTTGTCCACTTTCCTCCCACTCCACTCCTAATCCCAATACCAAGCAAAATAAACGGTTCTCTCCGTATCTCCTTAGCTTCATGTTCATATGTACAAACTGAGTAAAATCTTGGGACTTGTGTCTGCCCTTGCATTACGACTATGGAAGGAATAATAAATCTATTAACTTACACTTTAAAAATACTTTATGCATAATACTGTATTAATCAATTCTAAGACTCGTTATTTTTTCACATTTTAAAGACTGCAGTTGAGATGTGTCTAACAATTGACATATTTAGAAAGCATAGTTTATCTGTGCTGTTTTCTTTCTTGGTGGTACAAAAGATAAGGGTACCTAAAATTCACGTTATTTTACATTTTACTCATTCTTTACTAGCAAAAGCTTAAACAATACCATTTCGTATGACAGCTGATTATTTTTGCCACTGTTGGGGTTCAAACAATGATACCTCAAAATATGGTTCTTTGGCTGGCTGATAGCTTTAAATTAAAGGAAACTAAGGGATCATTATCTGGGGGATAGGCACAATTATAACCTTGACTCAAACTGTACAAAAGTAATGCATGTAACAAAATGTCTGTACCCTCAAAACATTTTGGAAAAGGGAGGGAGAGAGAAAAGGAGAGAGAAAAGGAAGGAGGAAGGGTGGGAGGGAGGGAGGGAGGAAGGAAGGAAGCAAGGAAGGATCTCAGAAATATGCCTCTGATCTTTCCCACCCCGTGGTCTCTCTGATACTCTGAATTACCCCAAACACCAGGAGGAGCTCTCTCTGGAATTTCCTTATCTGATTGAGGAAACGTCCTTCCCAGAGAAATGCAATTGTCTTAAACACTTTTTTCTAGGAATTGTATTAAATAACCTAGACAAAAATTAACTACCAAAGAAGAGAATAGACTAAAAGTCATCACTATGTCTCGACTTTTCATCTATAATTCTCAAGGCTGCTCTAAAATATTACCTAGGAAATTTTCTACGTAATAAGACAATCTTTGCTCACAGTGAAGTTTCATAGTTGTCTACTGCTAGTTTGTCTTTTGGTGTCATTCGGCATCCAAAGAGAATCATTTACCAACTATCATTTGGCTTTTCAACCCATGCATACCCCCATCTCCTTCTATCCAACAAAAAAGGGTATATAAACATCCAGGCCCTATCAGGTTGGGGGGGTAATCACTCTCCGGTGATTTTCCCATGTGCCCGTTAAGTAGAATTTTTATTGTTGGTTCATTCTAGCATAGTTCAGAGGACGGAAAGGTAAGTTTTCCCTCTTGGTCCCTACACCACATTAAACTTAAATATTAATTAAGTGACTTGGGAATAGTCTTAACTTTCTCACTTTCACATCGCACAGTTCATGTGTATGAGAGTACATGGGTGGCGCCTGTGGCTCAAAGGAATAAGGCACCAGCCCCATGTGCAGGAGGTGGCGGGTTCAAACCCAGCTCCGGCCAAAAACTGCAAAAAAAAAGGCGGGGGGGGAAAGAAAGTGCTTAAGAAACTGCAAAGCCAGGATATTCAAAGGGTCTAAGAACTTACGCGGACAGCCCACTTAGTGCAGGGAACGTGCCCCACCCATCCCGCGGCCCGCCCCGACTTCACAGGTGCAGGCTCAAGGGCGGGTACAGAACTCCAACTACCAGGGGTCCCCGCACTCAGGAGGGCACCCAAGGGCACCTTCCGAGCATGCGTGGAAAATAGCACGCAGGCGCGGCGCGCTCCACGCATGCCCAATATGCGGCGACCGCGGTGGCGCGGTAGTGCTGCTCTAAGAGGTGGCGGCAGGGCAGCCACCGTCAGGCATGAAGGGCTGGAGTCCGGCTGCTGCTTACTCCTCGCTCCAGCGCCATGGAATGCCTACGGAGCTTGCCTTGGCTCCTGCCACGCGCGATAAGACTCCCCCGGCGGACCATGTGTGCTCCGGCCTTGGACCTGACCTCTGTGGTTCGTCCCGCTGCTGCCTGCGGTCGCGCAGCCGACCTACTTGGAAGGAGCCGGGCCTCGCCGCCATGCGGGCCCCACCGGCTCCGTGCGGCAGGTACTGTCCCCGCTCCCACCTCAGGCCCGGGACACTGGTCCTGCGGCGACTTTAGGTCCCTCCCCAGCCGCCCGACCCAGCGCCTCCGCAGGTCTGGGCCTCCGCGTCGGTCCTGGGGCGCCCTGGTGTCTTGTGAGCAGGCGCTGGTCCTGGCGCCGGGCTGCGTCCCACCGGCTCTGAAACTGACTGGGCACTGTGCCCTGCCGGGCCCCCTCGCTTCAGCAACCCATCTTACGGCAGATTTTGTAAGATAATAGGAACCATTTGCGATGTTCTCACGGTGCATTAGGTAACAACCGCCTAAGTGCTTTTGTGGGAAAAAAAAAGTTTTTAAAAGAGTTTATCCATTATAGTAGTTCTGAAGTTAAGATTGGGATTTCTTTTTATAATTATTTATTTATATTCTCTGTCTTCTGTTTTCTTCGTGGACACATTTTCGCGCAGAATAGAGGATGGAGACGCACCCATTAGTGAGGCTAAAAACTTTGGAATCCCAGGGTGAGAGTTGCTTCTGAGATTGAGTTAATTTTATTTTCAAATACAGTACCGTACAAGTAAATAGCCAAAGGGATCACAAGAGTGAGCGAGGAATCTTGAGTTGCTGTTTTTATTTTTTCACCAAATATTGGAGAATGTTGATAAGATTTTCACGAAGGTGAGTGCAAATATTGCTCAGAGACAAAAATAGGTAACTATAAAAGTACATCATTGGCCTTCACATACATTTTCTCAGTTGTGCTCTCAAAAAGCCTCCCAAGGGAACTCCCCATCCCCAACCACCTCCTTCCTCAGGCTTACTGGAGAGCCTTTCCGAATTGGGTTACATCCCACGTTCTTTCCTTTCATAATGCTTGCCAACTTTAGCAAGCTGGAGGAACTTTTTGGGACAAGCTTTGAAATTCAGAATCTCAGTCCTGGTCAAACTCTATTTGTGACTAATTATTAAATGCCTTTTACCTTTATTCAGATTACTCTTACAGAAATAGTGTGTATTTTGGGGTTTTTTGCTTTTTTTTTTTTTTTGAGACAGAGCCTCAAGCCGTCGCCCTGGGTAGAGTGCTGTGGCATCACAGCTCACAGCAACCTCCAACTCCTGGGCTCAAGCCATTCTCCTGCCTCCACCTTCCAAGTAGCTGGGAGTACAGGCGCCCTCCACAATGCCTGGCTATTTTTTGGTTGCAGCCGTCATTGTTGTTTGGCAGCCAGGCTGGATTTGACCGCCAGCTCAGGTGTTATGTGGCTGGCGTCTTAGCCACTTGAGCCACAGGCGCCTAGCCTTTTTTTGGGGGGGGGGCAGACATAGTCTCACTTTCTTGCCCTCAGTAGAATGCTGTGGGGTCACAGCTCACAGCAACCCCAAACTCTTGGGCTCAAGCGATCCTCTTGCCTCACTTTTTAGAGACGGGATCTTGCTCTTGCTCAGGCTGGTCTCGAATTTGTGAGCTGAAGCAATCCACCCGCGTTGGCTATTCCATGCAGGGAAGAGTGTGTATTTTGTAAAAGAAAGAAACTTCAGATATTAACAAATTATTTGAATCATTACATGTGTATAGCAAGAAAGAGTAAGATCAGAAAAGGGTATTTTCACAATCTCTAGTCAGTGTGATTGCTTTGAAAGCATAAAACATGTCATTTGTTGATCATTAAATTTATTTATTTATTTTGAGACAGAGCCTCATTATGTCATCGTCACGACATAATGCCGTGGCATCACAGCTCACAGCAACCTCCAACTCTTGGGCTTAAGTGATTCTCTTGCATCAGCCTCCCGTGCAACTGGGACTATAGGCGCCTGCCAAACGCCCAGCTACTTTTTTTGTTTTTGCGGTTATCGTTGTTTAGCAGGCCCAGGCTGGGTTCGAACCCACCAGTCTTGGTGCATGTGGCCGGCACCAAGCCTGATCATTAAATTTAGTTGATTATACTTCAGAGCCCTCTTCAACTCAGTCTAATCACATGTTTTATTTTTTATTTATTCATTTATTTTAGAGACAGAGTCTTACTTTGTCGCCCTCAGTAGAGTGCGGTGGTGTCACAGCTCACAGCAACCTCCAGCTCTTGGGTTTAGGCCATTCTCTTGCCTCAGTCTCCTGAGTGGCTGGGACTACAGGCGTCTGCCACAACACCCAGCTATGTTTTGTTGGAGTTTGGCTGGGGCCAGGTCTGAACCCACCACCCTCGGTATATGGGGCAGCGCCCTACTCACTAAGCCACAGGCGCCACCCTAATCACATGTTTTAAATAGACTAATTTTCATATAAAGATTTGCCTTCCAGTATGGTGGAGTCCACATTCCAGTTCAGTGGAGTAAGTATTCATTATGAAGTATTTATGTGGAAAAGTAAAATCTGTAGGTTTCATAATATCTACCAGTGTAACATGCATGAAGAGCCTTTTAAATCATGCAAAAAGGAAAGCCAGACTTTTTTTTTTAACGTCAGAGGACTGTGTTATGCATTTGTTCATCCATCTCAATAGTAATTAGAAAGGGAAAAGGGATCCATAAGTTCCTCACCTGAGCCATTACTTTTTTTTAATTTTTTTTTTTTCTAGCCTGGATGGCCTGGTTACTTATACAAAAGTTTTATTTTTATTTTTTTTTATTAAATCATAACTGTGTACATTAATGCAGTCATGGGGTACAATGTGCTGGGGTTTTATACCATTTGAAATATTTTCATCAAACTGGTTAACATAGCCTTCACCACATTTTCTATTATTGTTATTGTGTTCAGACATTTATACTGTACATTTAGTAAATTTAACATGTACCCTTGTAAAATGCACCATAGCTGTGGTCCCAATTAACTTCCCTCCTCTCACCCCCACCACTTCCTCTTCTTCTTGGGCTATAGTTGGGGTCATTACTTTTTTAAATCATTCCCTGCCAAACTTAAGGTAATCATCTCCGAATATTAAAATTAATAAGAGTATTTCTTTTTCTTTTTTTTTTTTTTGTAGAGACAGAGTCTCACTTTATCACCCTTAGTAGAGTGCCGTGGCATCACACAGCTCACAGCAACCTTCAACTTCTGGGCTTAGGGCGATTCTCTTGCCCTAGCCTCAGTAGTTGGGTCTACAGGCACCCACCACAACACCCAGCTATTTTTCTGTTTTTGTAGTTCAGCCGAGGCCGGGTTTGAACCTACCACCTTCGGCATATGGGACTAGCGCCCTACTCAGTGAGCCACAGGCGCCACCCAGTATTTCTTTTTCCTGTAGAAAAAAAGCTCAAAAACTAGTATAGTCTGAAGGCCTCCACGTACTATGATAATTATATTTTAACTATATGTGAAAGCCAACTGTATGATTACAAGGAATTCTCTTAATTCATTCTTCAGGTGAAATGCATCGGTTTAGAACTTCTGATGTCTCTCAAGCCACGTTAGCCAGTGTAGCCCCAGTATTTACTGTGGTAAGTATGATAACTTACAGAAAGTGCTTCCCATACTACGTTAATTCAGTTGGACTATTGGCCAAGATATTACTGATTTTTTATTTTTGTGTGTGGGGGATTTCTTTTCTTTTTTTTTTTTGAGACAGAATCTCACTCTGTCACCCAGGCTGGATTGCAGTTAGATGATCATAGCTCAAGCAGTCCTGCCTCAGGCTTCTGAGTAGCTAGGACTACTGGCATGTGCTAGCACGCTGGCTAATTTTTTCTATCTAGGCAGTAGAGACAGAGTCCTGCTCTTGTTCAGGCTGGTCTTGATCCTCCCCCTTCTGCCTCCCAGAGTGCTAGGAATACAGGTGTTTGCCCGACTTATTTTGATTTTTGTAATGAATCATTGTAGTTAGTTATATATCATGTTGTCTGTTGTGCCTACCGAGTGACTGGAATGCGTTCTAGATTTGCTTAACCATGCTCTTAAAACTTTGCTGTGGAGTTTTTTTAATACTAGAACAGATCATTCAAATCACAATTCCTCCTTGAACACTCAAGATTTCCTCCATGAGTATATTTTGAAGGCTATTAGCTGTTTAGGGGCTTGAACCTGTGTTCTGCAAGGTAATATATAGAAGCATTTTGAAGATATAGTATTTAAGAGTGCTTGCTGGCTGGACACAGTGTCTCATGCCTGTGATCCCAGGACTTTGGGATGCTGAGGTGAGGACTTAGAGACCAGCCTGGGCAACATAGTAAGATCCCTGTACAAAGAACCCAGATTAGCTAGGCATCGTGGAGGCTGAGGTGGAAAGATTGCTTGAGCCCAGGAATTAGGGATTTTGGTGAGCTGTATTGCACTACTATACTCCAGCCTGGGTGAGCAAGACCTACTTTCTAAAACAAAAAAGTGCTTACCTTGAAGGGTCTTGATGTGTGTAACTTTCTTTGAAATGGTTCGGAAAATGAATGAGTAAAATAATATATATTATTGCTATGAGCCATGTGATGCCACAGCACTCTACTGAGGGTGATAAAGTGAGACTCTGTCTCTGCAAAAAATAAAAATAGAAAAATAATACCTATTACACACACACACATTTCATTGTGACAAAATGTTAACAAAGGTGACTAGTGGAAAGTTACAGGAATCAGCTGTAATATTCTGGTAACCAATAGGGTTTTACTTTTTCAAAAAGAAAAAGTTTGATTGAAAGAATAAGTGTGTTTCCTCTTTTCTTTGAGGGAGATCTTGTTCTTGTTCTTTTGACAGAGTCTCAAGATGTCACCTTGGATAGAGTGCCCTGGCATCATAGCTCCATAGCAGCCTCCAACTCTTGGGCTCAAGCGATCCTCTTGCTTCAGTTTTTCTATTTTTAGTAGAGATGGGATCTCACTCTTGCTCAGGATGATCTCAAACCTGTAAGCTCAAGCAGTCCACCCGCCTCGGCCTCCCAGAGTGCTAGGATTACAGGTGTGAGCCACCACACCCGGCCTAGATATCTTAAGTTCTATTCTAAGCTCTGCCCTCTCACTGTTGACTAAGTAGACTTGGACAAGAGATGGTGACATCTGTGTGCCTTAGTTTTATCCTATAAACTGAGGATAACCTACCTTATGAAACTGTTATGAGGATTAAATTAACTCATATATATATAAACCCTTAAAATAGTGCCTTACGTGCTAAGCATGCAGTATATATTAGCTACTATTATTATTATTTATGCTTATGGACATAAGAGCATTTCTTTATAAACTATGCAGAACTAGATAACTCCTAGAATCGCAGGTAAACATTGCTGTTGTTCATTGTTCTGAAAGAGCAATATGTTAATACAAGGTCAGATGTTAAATAATGAAAGTTGGTTCTTTTTATGTGAAATAATTGTCTACCAAGGATACTTGAGAAATTCAGTTGGTGTTATCAGGAATAATGAGTTTTCAAAAGTAAGCTAGGTACAAAGTAAACAGTTAAAAAAATTACAATTTATGATGTCTTTTTAAAATTTAAAATCCCATTACAGAGAAAATGGTACAGATCAATATTGAGGTGCAAAAATGTTTAGCATATGTTGCTAAGTTGGAAGTGGGGAGAGACTGCAAAGCAATATGTGCAGCATGTTTTATAGGAATGTTGGGAAGGACATTCAGTGAAATATTAACCTGGTTTTCTCTAAAATTTGTCATTTCTGGTGATTAAATAGTTACGTATATCTTTATCTTCATGTTTTCTATAATCTGTTTAAGTATGTGTGAAATTAAGGATAAAAGCTAGTTTGTATCTTTAGTGTGTCTTTGTGAAAATGTGTATTTGATAGTAATTAGTACAGCTCAGCACATAGTGATGCATCTTTTTATCTCCCCCCCCCCTTTTTTTTTTTGCAGTTTTTGGGCGGGGGGCTGGGTTTGAACCCGCCACCTCCAGCATATGGGGCCAGCGCCCTACTCCTTTGAGCCACAGGCACCGCCCTTTATCTCCCTTTTTACTTTATTATTAAGCAGTCTCACTTGTGGAAAGTGACTCTTAAATATTTGAAAACTTCAAACTTGGAGGTAGATAAGTATTACAGAAAAATATTCCTCTGTTATATAGGAAATAGGTGCATTTTCCATCTTGTATTCTTCTCCTCAAACTATCAGAAGAGGTCCTGTAAAACTTTGTTTCCGCAAGGCCTGCCAGAGCGACTTCTTAGCCTTATGTAGATATTTAGATTCATGGGACAGGCCACACTTGGTTCTAGTCTCCTCAGAAGGATAAAAGACAAGAGAAGCAGCAGGGCAGTGTCAGGTGTTTCCTCTTCAAAAGTAGTCCTTGCAGCCATCCAGGGCCTCCTCAGGCCCCTCAGTGACAGCTCAGAGGCAAGACAAGATTCTCAAATGTAGATGTGAGGTCCACCTTGGCTTAGAAGTCCAGGCTGTATAATGCCATTATCTCTTTTAATCATCTCAGAGGGACAGCTTCCAGGGTCTCCATGACAAACATGGCCAGCTACAAGAGCCACCACTCTCAGGAAAGGACAGAGCTATTGCTTTCAACCCCATATCTATAACTCATTCACATTCTTCCTAGTCCAGTACAGTCTACCAGGTCACTGGTCACTTACCATAAGCAATGTTTCCACTATAGTACAAGTAATACTCCTTTATCATATTTCTAGGGGAACCAATAAGGGAAGTTAAATCAAGGTCGTATTTGTCCTAGCAAAGGCAAGGAGTTTTTTGATTGTGTTTTTTCCTACATCTCTTAATTTACAACTAGATTCAATCTAAAGTAGGTCAGTTATGATTAATATCTGCATTTCAGTATTTGGGGGATATTACTTGTACCATAAACAATATACTAATTTGAGAACAAATAATAATTTGTTTTTATTCTCCATCTTCAGACAAAATTTGACAGAAAGGGAAACGTTACTTCTTTTGGTGAGTATCTTTATTCTAAATCACTTTTTAAAATGGTGAATCTGATGAAAATCAAGAAATTGTGGTGTTTTGAATAGTGTGCTCTTTGTGTACGCAGTTGTGTTGAAGTAGATCTCTCTTCAGCATTTGTCTATCAGTCCTAATTGGAACTGGCAATAGTCACTCAGACTGCGTATTCTCCCAGAATTGCTTTCTTCTGGTAGAAGACACTTCACTATAACAGAATATTAAAGGAATAATTTGGAAGCAGAGGCTGGTGTAGAGCTGGAGCACAGAGCTATATACACACACACACTCTTTTCCCTTTTGTTTCCCTTGTTAGTCTAACCTTTTCACTGCCTTCTTCATGTTCATTCTCCTAAAGCAGTGGTTCTCAACCTTCCCAATGCCGTGGCCCTTTAATATAGTTCCTGTGGGTTGCAACCCACAGGTTGAGAACTGCTGTCCTAAAGCATGTTTAAGGCACAATCACATAATACCACTGACGTTGGAATTAGTGATGAAAGAGTTGGGAGGACAGGTCACTGATGGCAGTCCCATGGAACTCTCCTGCTGATTGCTATCTGTGGATAGCTACTTTTTAAAGTGAAACTAGGTATTATTTTTACTATGTGACTTCAGTTGTCAGTTTCAGATCTCCCCTTCACTTCCAGCCACATGATCCTATTCCTGCCATTGCTAAAAATCATAGCAGAATATTTTAGGTATTTTTTACTCTGTATTGCTTTCTGATCATTCTATATCGGTGTTTTTCAACCTTTGTTATCTTAGGGTACACTTGAACCTATAGTTAATTTAATTAATAATCTTTATAAAATATAACTTAATTAATGATCTTTAAAAATGTTCATGGCACACCAGTTGAAAATCACAGTTCTAAGTACAGCTCTGTCACAGGTGTATGCAATTACAGATACTACAGTCAGTATGATTTCTTGACTTTCTCTCATCTGTTAAGCATTGTCATGTAATAAATTTAGTTTCCAGGTAGTAGAATCTAAGAACTTTTTCATTTTGTCTTAGTTAAAAAGCAAAGAAAATCGAGTTTATCTGGGTTTTTTGTTGTTGTTGTTTTATTTTGTTTTTTGAGACAGAGTCTCACTTTATTGTCCTCGGTAGAGTGCCTTAGCGTCACAGCCCTTAGCAACCTCCAGATCTTGGGGTTAGGCAATTCTCTTGCCTCAGCCTCCTGAGTAGCTGGGACTACAGGCGCCCCCCCACAATGCTCGGCTATTTTTTCGTTGCAGTTTGGCCGCAGCCGGATTCAAACCCACCACCCTCGGTATATGGGGCCAGCACCCTACTCACTGAGCCACAGGTGCCACCCCATAGTTGTGGTTTTCATATTAGTCCCAAGGGACTTATAAGTACTTAGAATTATATGAAGTATGAATAAGAGAAGAAAATAATTAGTTTGACCAGATTTAGCCCAAGTACATTTTTGAGGTAAAAATGGGTTATTAAAAAGATTCATTTTAGGCTCAGTGTCTGTAACTCAATGGTTAGGGCGCCAGCCACATATACTGGGGCACTCGGGTTCAAACTCAGCCCAGGCCTGCTAAACAATAATGACAACTACAACAAAAAAAATAACCAGGTGTTGTGGCGGGCTCCTGTAGTCCCAGCTACTTGGGTGGCTGAGGCAAGAGAATACCTTAAGCCACTGGTTCTCAACCTGCAACCTGTAGGATCTGTATTAAATGGCTGCAACATTAGGAAGATTGAAAACCACTGGTAAGCCCAAACGTTTGAGGTTGCTGTGAGCTGTGACGCCATTGCACTTTACCAAGGACGACATAGTGAGACTCTATCTCAGAAAAAAATAAAGGCTAGGCACAGTGGCTCACACCTGTAATCCTAGGACCCTGAGAGGCTGAGGAGGGTAGATTGCCTGAGCTCATGGGATTGAAACGAGCCTGAGCTGCAGCAAGTCCCTGTCTCTAAAAATAGCCTGATGTTGTGGTGGCACCAGTAGTCCCAGCTACTTAGGAGGCTGAGGCAAGAGAATTGCTTGAGCCCAAGAATTTGAAGTTGCTGTGAGCTGTGATGCCATGACACTCTACTGAGGGTGACAAAGTGAGACTCTGTCGCAAAAAAATAAAAATAAATTAAATTATCTTGGTGGTGGTGTGAGGAATGCTCTGCTATAGAAACCTAAACTCTAATTTATTAGTTTAGCCCACTCTTTATTTCCTTTATAGAAAAGAAGAAAACTGAGTTATACCAAGAATTAGGTCTTCAAGCCAGAGATTTGAGATTTCAGCATGTAATGAGTATCACCACCAGAAACAATAGGATTATCATGAGAATGGAGGTAAAAGGATTTCATTTTCTTCGATGGTTTTCCAGTACAATCTTATAAAGGGTTACTTCCTACCTTGATCAATATCTAGGTTAAAAATAATTTTGGAATAAAAATACTTATGTGGGCGGTGCCCGTGGCTCAAAGGAGTAGGGCGCCAGCCCCGTATGCCAGAGGTGGCAGGTTCAAACCAGCCCTGGCCAAAAACCGAAGAAAAAAAAAGTAGAGATATAGTTATTTGGGCGGTGCCTGTGGCTCATCGAGTAGGGCGCCGGCCCCATATACTGAAGGTGGTGGGTTCAAACCCGGCCTCAGCCAAACTGCAAAACAGAAAAATAGCCAGGCGTTGTGGCAGGCGCCTGTAGTCCCAGTTACTTGGGAGGCTGAGGCTAGAGAATCACCTAAGCCCAAGAGCTGGAAGTTGCTGTGAGCTGTGTGACGCCACGGCACTCTACTGAGGGCTATAAAGTGAGACTCTGTCTCTACAAAAAAAAAAAAAAAAAGTGAAAGAAAGGATATTTTACAACTTAATATGTTATTATGATTAGAACTCATTTTACATAGATTATATACATATGTTCAACTGGCCTACTACTGTGCTGTTTTATATTGGAAAAGTTTTGACTGTGATGTTCACTGTTTTTGTTTGAGTTTATTTAAGAAATTATAAGAAAAAGAATCTGCATTTATAATAGACATGTTGTTAGTTATGTGTATGTATGGTATAAAATGAAGTACCAAGAACATATTCTGGTTTTCCAAATAGCTCAGGAATACCATTAAATTTTATAACTATTTATTTGTTTTGAGACAAAAGTCTCACTGTGTTGCTCTGGGCAGAGTGCTATGGCATCACAGCTCACAGCAGCCTCAAACTCTTGAATTCAAGTGATCCTTTTGCCTCAACCTCCTGAGTAGCTGGGCCTACAAGTGCCTGCCACAATGCCTGGCTAGTTTTTTAGTAGAGATGGGGTCTTGCTCTTGCTCAGGCTGGTCTTGAGCAATCCACCTGCCTTAGCCTCCCAGAGTGCTAGGATAAAAGGCGTGAGCCAGCTTGGGTTGCTCATGCCTATAATCCCAGCACTGTGGGAGGCTGAGGTGGTAGGATAGCTTCAGCTCAGGCTTTTAAGTCTTGTCTGAGCAAGAGTGAGACTCCAACTCTCAACATAACAATAAAACACCCAGCGGTGCCTTGGCAAGCACCTATAATTCCAGCAACTCTGGAGGCCGAGGCAACCGGATGCCCACAGCCAGAGTCTCAGGTTGTAGTGAGCTGTGATGACACCACTGCATTCTGCTCAGGGCATGGGGTGAGACTCTGTCTCAAAAACAACAAAAAGGCCCGAGGCACCATGCCTGGCCTATAAACTTAATTTTTTACTTTTAGGGGAAAAGGAGTAAGGGAGGGAGGGGAAGGGTGGGTGGAGAGAGGGTAAATGGTGGGATCACACTTATGGTGCATCTTAGAAGGGACAGGTGAAACCTCCTAAATGCAGAACACAAATGTTTTCACATAATAAACGAGAAAATCCCATGAAGGTTATGTCGAACAGTTGGATGAAAATATTTCAGATTGTATATGAAGCCCGCACACTGTACCCCATGATTGCACTAATGTACACAGCTGTGATTTAATAAAAAAAAAGGAAAACTTTCTAAAATGTGTTATATTTTCCCATGCCTACCTAAAGCATACCAAATTTTTCAGTAATTTGGAGTGAATGCAGATAATTTTTCAGTAATTTGCAGTGAATGCAGATAATATTTATTTTAGTGAGCTAAAGTTTAGGGTTCAGAAATAGACAAGGAGACTCGGGTCTCAGTGATACTGGCCCTGCCGTGGGCATTTGTCATTTTACCTAGGATTAATCAAAATAATCGAAAATGAGCCAGACGCTGTGGCATGAGCCTGTATAGTCATAACTACTCAGGAGGCTGAGGTGGAAGGATCACTTGAGCCCAGGATTTAGTGATCAGCCTGAGCGACTCAGTGAGACCTCCTCCATCTCTAAAAACAATAGATAGGTAAATATATTTCATCAAAATAAATACAGTCTTCTGCCAATTGACAATCCCCAGAAAATAATTATTCTTGTTATGAGTAGCAAATATATTTCATCAAAATGAATGCAGTCTTCTGCCAAATGACAATCCCCAGAAAACATTTATTCTTATTATGAGTAGCTAGCGTCTTTTAAAATAATGTCTCTTTGATGGAGAGGTAAGCAGGTTTATGATAAAGCAAACTTAGCAGAGAGTTAATTGTATAATCTAAATGGTAGGGATATGGTGTTCACTGTGCACTTTCAGCTTTTGTATAAAAATTTTCATAATGTAAAGAACCATCTTTGATCAGGCAAGGTGGCACTCTGGGAGGCTAAGGCAGGTGGATCACCTGAGTTCAGGAGTTTAAGACCAGCCTGAGCAAGAGGCTGTCTCTACTAAAAATAGAAAAACTAGCTGGGTATTGTGGCAGGCAACTATTGTCCCAGCTGCTTGGGAAGCTGAGGCAAAGAATCACTTGAACCTAAGAGTTTGAGGTTGCTGTGAGCTATGATGCCATAGCACTCTACCCAGGGCGACAGAATAAGACTCTTGTCTCAAAAAAAAAAAAAAAAAAAAAAGGAAGAAAACCATCTTTAATTTCTATATATATATATATATATATATTTTTTTTTTTTTTGAGACAGAGCCTCAAGCTGTCACCCTGGATAGAGTGCAGTGGCATTACAGCTCAGCAACCTCCAATTCCTGGGCTCAAGCGATTCTCCTGACTTTCCCTCCCAAGTAGCTGGGACTACAGGCGCCCGCCACAACACCCAGCCATTTTTTGGTTGCAGCCGTCCTTGTTGTTTGACGGGCCCAGGCTGGATTCGGACCTGCCAGCTCAGGTGTACGTGGCTGGCGCCTTAGCCTGTTGAGCCACAGGCGCCGAGCCGTAATTTCTATATTAATAGAAGGGCTACTTTATCTACTTTTAACAAAAGGTGCTAGTTGTTCTCTTTAAAAAATGTTTTAATTTCATACTCTAGTAATTTAGAGCAGTAAGGCTATGTTTCATCTTTTTAATCTCAGATTTGTTTTGTTTTTTTTTTAGAATAAGAGTCTCATTTTGTCACCCTCAGTAGAGTGCTGTGGCATCACAGCTCACAGCAACCTCCAGCTCTTGGGCTTAGGCAGTTCTCTTGCCTCAGCCTCCCAAGTAGCTGGGACCACAGGCGCCCGCCACAACACCTGGCTATTTTTTTATTGCAATTTGGCCGGGGCTGGGTTTGAACCCACCACCTTCAGAAAATGGGGCCAGTGCCCTACTCACTGAGCCACAGGTGCTGCCCTCTGTTTTGGTATTTTAAAAAGGAAACTTTTTTATTTGATCCAGACTCATTATGATTAAATCTTTTCTAAAAGTCTACTTAATACCTGCCTTTTAAGAGACCTTATCTTGTTCTTTTATTCTGTTTGGTTTTCTTTTTTTTTTTTTTTCATAGTTATTCTGGAAGGTTTTGGGTTTTTTTGTTTTGCTTTATTTATTTTTTTTGGCAAGGCAAACATGAAACAAAGTTTATTGAAAAATAGAGCAATAGCAGGACATCTTCACTACAGATGGTAAACAAAGCCCTTGTAATAAAAGGCCTGGAAGTCTTAATAAATACATAATTTATGTGAATAATTCCAACTCTATTGAGAGTGAGTTAGCAGTATTAAGACTTACATATATTTCAGGTCTCTTTTTTGGGAAAAAAAATGCCTTGATTTTTTTGAAAAGCCAAATGAACACTGATTTGGGTTAGTCTTAATCCAAAGTTAGTAAAATGTTAACTCCTATTTTATGAATGTAATTTTTTTCTACAGCTCTGCCATGTTTGTGTATGCATACATATATATTTATATGTTTGGGGTTTTTTGTTTTTACAGTATTTGAAAGCTGTGATAACTCCAGAGAGCCTTCTGATACTAGATTATCGTAACTTAAATTTAGAGCAGTGGCTGTTCCGGGAACTTCCTTCACAGTTGTCTGGAGAGGGTCAACTTGTCACGTACCCTTTACCTTTTGAGTTTAGAGCTATAGAAGCACTCCTGCAATATTGGGTAAGTCTATTTTTGTTTAGCTCCTTGAGTTCATTCTGGATTTGAAATGCCAGTGAGTAAAAAGACAAGTTGGTATTATTTGTTCCCTGACCATATCCTTTCCCTTAAACAAAAACATCTCTAAGGACTCATAAACTTTGTGACCCCACCAAACAGAACTAGAAACTGAAGGTACACATAGTCTCTTGGGGATCATGCTGTGGCGGTCAGTGAAGCACACTGCAAGGTGGCTGTGCTTTATGCAGTTTTGTAACTATATTGAGAGGTAATAATACAAACAGTTATTCATCCAAAGTGTCATAAAAATTAATATGTAAGTCAGGCTAAGCACAGTGGCTCACTCCTATATAATCCTAGCACTCTGCGAGGCTGAGGTGGAGGATCCCTTGAGCTCAGAGTTTAAGGCCAGCCTGAGCACAAGGAAGATCCCTATGTGTACTAAAAACAAAAAATTAGCCAGACCTTGTGGCAGGCACTTGTGGTTCTGGCTTCTCCTGAGGCTGAGGCAGGAGGATTACCTAACTGAGGAGTTAAAGTTGCTATCAGCTAGGCTAATGCCGCGGCATTCTGCCCAGGGGCAACAGAGTGAGAGTCTCAAAAAAAATAAAAATTCACACATAAATCAAAAAAATTCTAAGTAACCCATTTTCTTTAAATTATGTATAAAAGTGTTTTGTATGTAATAAGTATTTTATTAAATTATTCATCAAATCATTCTTTGTGCAATCCTTTGAAGCAGATAAATGATACCTCTGTTTTAGACCTAGATTGACATAGGAACCACACATAATCCTTCCAATGACTCCTCCCATTAAATGATGGTCATTAGGATGTTTGGGGATCCTGTCAGGACCCGAACAAGGGTAGTTCTCTGCTTTCCTGGATCCCACAAATCATCCTTGTCTTTTCTTCTCATTATTAGTCAGGATAGCACTGTTCAAGTACTGGCTACGCTTAAGAGTTGATGCTAGGACTGGAGTATAAAGAGAAGAGAGAATGACCTGAGGTGGTGGGGCATTGGGGTAAACTTCTCTCTTGTCTGCTTTGCTCTGCTGGAGCAGATAGCTGCACTCTCTGCTCAGATTCATGAGGCAACAGTATCAGCTAGAATCAGCCAATGAGATGGTGAGTAGTGACAGCCCAGTTGCTATGCAGGGGAAAAAAAGGAAAAGAAAAGATACAAATAATGGTCAGTGACAGGCTACACAGGCTGAGTAAGCTCTCAGGAGCAGGAGCTCCTGCTGTTAGCTAAAGGAAAGGCAGGGTTCTTGATAAGGGAGCAGAAGGGAAGGAGAGGGGCTGGCCTGCCATGTCTAGAGGTGGGTCAGAGGGGGCAAATAGAGAGGAAGCTCAGGTTGTCTACTGAGATACATGTTCTTGCCCTTAAACATGGGGTTCTGCAAAGATTTCCTTCTGAAAGAACACTGTATATAAGCAAGGCCAGCCACTGCTGAAAAGGGAAAGGATAAGTTTTCAAATAAGAGCTTCCCAAACCCACCTGCGGGACCATGATAGATGGTGAGGAGCTGTGCCCCACAGACAGCCCGTGACCCTTGGCAGCTGCCCCAACTCTCTTATACCAAAAAAATGTAGTCTGCTTTAGTTTGGCTCTTTGTTCTTCCTCCCCACCCAAGGACTTGTGATCCTGGAAGGATATCCATATAAGAACTAAACACGATGTCTGCAGAGGCCCGTGACTCTGGTCTGCAGTTCCCAAAATAAAAAGTCTTACCCTCACAGTTAGTGTGCCTCTGAAATGAACAGTGCATACTGGAATTTAGTCATTCATTTTATTGCTTGATTCAGTTAGTATTATGCTGTTTGCCAATTGGTGTGAAATTTTTCACTATTTTAAATATTTACTTATTTATAGCTATATCAATGCATACCTGGTAAATATCAAATCCTGGTTAACTAGAAAAATAAGTATGCTTTTGACTTTACACTGATTTGTTTTATTTTTTTATTCTAGGTTATGTTTTAGTTTTTAAAAGAGCTTTTTTTGTAGGAATTTTGAATTCTTTTTATAAAGAACATAGGTATTACTTAACCAAATATAAAGTTTGTGTTTAACCATGAAATGGCAAATATTTTAATTAATTAATCCAGTCATTCCTTTTATAATAAATGTCTGTCGGAGGAAAACTCTTAGGAGAGTTAATTCCTTGTCAACCAAATCTGAGCCTAGTGATGACATTACGTGTGGTTCTTCGAACCCAGAAGTAGTTTTTGAATCACCTGGAATAGGCATTCTAGTAATGACTATGTTCTGAAATGTTGGCAGCATGTCTAGCTGTTAGAGATTTCTATATTTAATCAGAGGGTTCACTGATCCTAAGTATTCTAAAAAGATTGTTTTAATTCTTATGAAAGGTCATGTTGTTATCTAGATCAACACCCTTCAAGGGAAACTTAGCATTTTGCAGCCACTGATCCTTGAAACATTGGAAGCTTTAGTGGATCCCAAACACTCCTCTGTAGACAGAAGCAAACTGCACATCTTACTGCAAAATGGCAAAAGGTAAATAAATGTGGATGATGCACCAAGTTGGGAGTCAGAGGCAGTAGTCGTAACTGTGATGTGTTTAGCATTAATTCAGACATAAAATGAGCATAATTATCTTTTTTAAAATAGTAAATAACCTTGCTAATGGTAGTGAGATTTTTTTACTCTGATTTACACAAGTGCCTTCATTGCCATGTTTGATTTTAATTATTAAAATTTGTTATTTTATAACTTTTTAAAGCAGGAAAGTAGCTTAGGTGAAATCCTATGTAAGGCTCTTTTACATATGTGATCTCCTGTTTTTCTTTCAACAACCCAGCTCAGTAGTTGATATTAAAGATGAGAAAACTAAGGTTTAAGTAACTTGCCTAAACTTATACAGCTAATAAATGGCAGATCTAAATTCAGATCCACTTTCCTGTACCTCCAAAAGCCCGTTTGTTTTTTTTTTAATCATAATGCATTCCAGAATTTAAAAATAATAATCTTAATTTGTATGATAAGATAACCCTTGGCTAGGTGCCTATGCTCGGTGGCTAGAGCGCCAGCCACATATACCACAGCTGGTGAGTTCGAATCCAGCCTGGGCCTGCCAATAAACAATGACAGCTACAGCCAAAAAAAACAGTTGGGCGTTGTGGCAGGCGCCTGTGGCCCCAACTGTTTGGGAGACTGAGGCAAGAGAATCGGTTGAGCCCAGAAGTTTGAGGTTGTAGTGAGCTATGATGCCACGGCACTCTACCCGGGGTGGGAGCTTAAGACTATGTCTCAAAAAAAAGAAAAAGGCACCATTTTTTTAAATTTCAGATTAATATGAGAGGACAGAAGATTAAGTTACATTGTTTGCATTTGTCAGGTAAAATCTGAGTTGTAGTTGAGCCCTTCACCCAGGAGGTGTGCCATACATTCTTACGTGGTGCCTGTTAGGAAAGAGCGCACCATTCCCCTCTCCCGCTGCCTCTTCTTCCCCCTCCGTTTGAATTTAGTTGTGTTTTTCTCTCGTGTGGAGGACACTATTCTTATAGTGAGATGTTCTTGTAAGTTTATGCTGTTGATCATTTCTGTGTAACTGTTCTTACAGTTTATCGGAGTTAGAAACAGATATTAAAATTTTCAAAGAGTCAATTTTGGAAATCTTGGATGAAGAAGAGTTGCTAGAAGAGCTCTGTCTGTCAAAATGGAGTGACCCACAAGTCTTGTAAGCATATATTCATGTTTTGTCATTTATTTCCTTAGAGTGAATCTCCCATCTTTTCTTCCTCAAAATAATTTTTCATAAAGAACATAACATTTTTCATCCTCAGATGTTGACCTTTTCCCTGCGCAGTGTTGTGTCTAATTCAGTTTAACGAGGACATACGGTGTGCATGCTGCATACCCAACACTGGTAAAATTTGATAAATATAGAGATAAACACACAATTACAATTCTTTATCTTCAAGGGACTAACCACCGAATCAGGATACACATCTACTGAAATATCTTACCTAAGGAGTAGAGTGAGAGAGAGGGAAAGAAATTCACATGGCTGGTGGGTTGAATACAGATGGAAATATTTTGGTTTTGTTCTTTATAGGAAAATATTAAAATAAAAAGGGCTGTATAATATAGCAGATGGATATATTAATAGTAGCAGAAACTCTTGTTTGCTTTGGTTTAGCCAGTCTGTCTCTAATACACTTCAGGATGTAAGTACCTTTTACGTAGGGTACTTCATTCCCCCTTCTCCTCCTCAGTAGGGTGGGGGGTATAAATAAAGGGGAGCAAAATAACTGTAGACATTCAAAAACATTTTTCTTCGTATATAAAAATGACACATACACATTGGAAAGGAAGTGCTCTTTATGTTCATTTTTAATTTCTGTGTTTTGTTTTACCTGATGGTAGTTTGGGATTTGCACTAATCATTGGCATTCACACATCTGGATTTTCCTAAACTGGTAGTATATATTTCCATGAGAGCCTCTTGGATTAGGGCCATGGGATCCAGTGAGATTAATGTCTGTGAAGATGGAAGCTCTGTCCTCTGTTTATCTGTGTAGTGTTCAGGATTGTTTGACATGGCTACTCGTGGACTGGCCTCAGTCACCACGATGCAGAGGACAGCTAGCTTTTCCCCTGGTGGCTGAATATGATACACTAATCAGGAAGTTTTTGGTACTAAATATATAATACACACATTGGGGTATGTTAGTTATGTTAACTCTTTCAATTGAAGTGAAAGGAGCAGTACTGGGATTGACCATGCAGAAGAGATGGAGTTGCTGTTGGAAAACTACTACCGATTGGCTGAAGACCTCTCCAATGAAGCTCGGGAGCTTAGGGTGCTGATTGATGATTCACAAAGTATTATTTTCATCAATCTGGACAGGTAAGAAAGCATTACATAAAATAGTAAACATTTTCTTTATAAAATAATGAAGCTTTTAAGGAACTGTCATTTTGGAAGGAATTATGTAATACCGTCATTATTTATATATTCTACTTGAAAGTTTATGGAGTTTTTTGGGGGGTGGGGAATGTAGATGATTTGGTCCCTGTGTTCTATAATGGCTGATTTAGTGCACGTGCTGTATATAGTTAGTGGGCTCTTCTGATCCAATTATGTGTTCTCTTCAGCCACCGTAATGTGATGATGAGGTTGAACCTACAGCTAACCATGGGAACTTTCTCTCTTTCGCTCTTTGGACTAATGGGAGTTGCTTTTGGGATGAATTTGGAATCTTCTCTTGAAGAGGTGAGAATGTCTTACTTCACTAACTTTAGGGTTATTTTTTAAATGTTTTGAAGATTAATTTTTTAATGTTACTCCCACAGTGAAATAAGATATAACTCAAATTCAGGCATTATTGTTTAACCATGGTATAAGATAGCTATAAGTATAGCTTAGGTTGTTTCCTAAAATATAACTAAAAATAGAAAAGATTTGATAAAATAGTGTCACGCTATGAGGCAGTGTTAATGAGGGCTTTTTATCTTTTTTGTTTTTTTGAGACAGAGCCTCAAGCTGTCACCCTGGATAGAGTGCCATGGCATCACAGCTCACAGCAACCTCCAATTTCTGGGCTCAAGCGAGTTTCCTGCCTCTGCCTCCCAAGTAGCTGGGACTATAGGCGCCTGCCACAACGCCCGGCCGTTTTTTGGTTGCAGCCATCGTTGTTTGGCGGGCCGGGCTGGATTTGAACCCGCCTTAGCCCGCTGAGCCACAGGCACCGAGCCGGCTTTTTATCTTTTATTTCTTACTTGTCTAGTGACACGTATCAGCAGTTTGCGTACTTTCTGTGGCTCAGTCATTGCGACTGTGTGAACAGATGTATTATCCCCTACTTTGTGGACAAGAAAACTTGGGAACAGAAAATTTAAGTAACTCACCCTCATGCACAAAGCTAGAAAATAAGTTATGAACCCAAAGACTTGCACATCCACTTTGTTCTACTGCCTTTCCATATTAATATAACACTGAATTCCCAGAGTTTTTCATATCACCATAGCTTTGTAGTATAGTTGTCCCTTAGTGTTGGGGGAGGGGGGTGTTGATGCCAGGATCCCTGCCGATACCAAAATCCACAGATGCTCAGGTGTAATGTGAAAGTGTCACTGGAGTCTGTGTCCTGTCTAGGCTGACAGGTCTATTTTTTCTCTATGGCTGACATCCACATCATCTCTCATCAGGACCACTGAGCTTGTCAAAAGTGGTCTTTAGAATATCTAAACCCTAGCTGGGCGTTGCGGTGCATGCCTATAATCTCAGCTACTCAGGAGGCTGAGGCAAGAGGATCACTTGAGGCCAAGAGTTTGAGGTTGCTGTGAGCTATGGCACCAGGGCACTCTCCCCAGGGTGACAGAGTGAGACTGTCTCAAAACAATATAGTATCTAATACAATAAAATACAATATCTACACAATATAGATATGTATAATATCTATACAATATAAATACAATAAAATATCTAAACCTGGTTATTATGTCACTCTTCTGCATACAGCTAGTCAGTAGCTTTGGCCTGTGCAGCTGTTCCTGGCCTGCTGCTCCTGCACGTCTATCTGGCCAGCAGCTTCCTCAGTGTTCCTTCTCAGGTACAATCCCTCAACGTAGGTGTCCCTTCACTACTTGCACCCCCAACTTGGCCAAGTAAAATTACTCCCTTCATTATATGTAACCAAATAATCCTATACTTCCCATCTGCCACATTTTTCAAATTTGGAATTATTTGTTCACAATCTACAAAAAGTTGTAAGGTCCTTGAGGCAAACACAATATTAGTTACTTTTTTTTTTTTTAGACAGAGCCTCAAGCTGTCACCCTGGATAGAGTGCTGTGGCATCACAGCTCACAGCAACCTCCAATTCCTGGGCTCAAACGAGTCTCCTGCCTCCGCATCCCAAGCAGCTGGGTCTACAGATGCCCGCCACAACACCCGGCCATTTTTTAGTTGCAGCCATCATTGTTGTTTGGCGGGCCAGCTGGATTTGAACCCACCAGCTCAGGTGTACGTGGCTGGCACCTTAGCCCATTGAGCCACAGGCGCCGAGCCACCCGCCACCTCCGGCATATGGGGCTGGCGCCCTCCTCACTGAGCCACAGGCGCCGCCCAGACTCAATATTTTTCATCTATCTTATTTCAGTTTACTACTTCCTTTGTATATCTTTCTAACCTTTACTTTCAAACTTTCTATATAGTTTTCATTTTATGGTTTCTCTTGTAAGCAACAGAGATGAAATTTATCTGTTAGATATATTCTAAGAATCTGTTTTTCCATATGTAAGATTAATCTGATAAAATGATTTTTTTTTTTTTTTTTTTTTTTTTTGTAGAGACAGATTCTCATTTTATCACCCTCAGTAGAGTACAATGGCGTCACAGCTCACAGCAACCTCCAACTCCTGGGCTTAGGCGATTCTCTTGCCTCAGCCTCCTGAGTAGCTGGGACTACAGGCGCCCGCCACAACGCCCGGCTATTTTTCTGTTTTGCAGTTCGGCCAAGGCCAGGTTTGAACCCGCCACCTTCGGTATATGGGGCTGGCGCCCTACTCGCCACAGGTGCCGCCCAGATAAAATGATTACTGATATATTTGGGGTTATTTTTTACCATAGTGTATACATTTTATGTTTTCCTACTTTTGTTATTGTACCTTTATTTTTTTTTTCTTCCTTATATTGGATTGAGAAAAATGTATTGTCTTTTAATTCCTTTCTTGGCTTGGAAACTATTCAGTATAGGTCTATTCTTTTAATCATAACCTTAGTATTTGATGTGCATAAATATATATAAAATTTTCTAACAATATCTGTATTTAGGGTGGTGTCGGTAGCTCAGTGGTTAGGGCGCCGGCCACATGCACCAAGCCTGGCAGGTTCGAACCATCTGGGGCCAGCTAAAACAACAATGACAACTGCAACAACAACAACAAAATAGCCAGGCATTGTGGTGGGCGCCTGTAGTCCCAGCTACCCCAGAGGCTGAGGCAATAGAATTGCTTAAGCCCAAGAGTTTGAGGTTGCTGTGAGCTGTGACTCCATCGCACTCTACCCAGGGTGACAGCGTGAGGCTGTCTCAAAAAAAAAAAATCTGTATTTACTCAATATTTCTGTCTTTCTTCTGAAGAAAATGACCTTTATCCATTGAACACCAACCCCCACTCCAAATCTTGTAATTCTTGTATACTCTCAGCTTCATTTTTTATCAAGATAAGAAAATGATTCTTTGAATAGATAATTTAATGACATATTTTGTAAGTTTCACAACTCACCATTTTTGTTAAATTTCATACATTTCCCAAGGTTCACTTACCTTCTGGTTAAACTTCATTATTTAATAGTACTTGTAGGTAGATATGTGGAGGGGGGTAAATTTGCTTAATCTTCATGTAATGGCAAATATCTTTATGTTGCTCTATCATAATAGTATAGCTAGGTATAAAATCCTAGGTAGAGTCATTTTCTCTTACCACTTAAAATAATTAGGACATTGTCTTAAGCAGTGGTTCTCAACCTTCCTAATGCCGCGACCCTTTAATACAGTTCTTCATGTTGTGGTGACCCCCAACCATAAAATTATTTTCATATACCTGTATTTGTACAGGGTGTATGTGACGGTTTTAGGCAACCCCCGTGAAAGGGTCCTTTGACCCCGAAAGAGGTCGCGACCCACAGGTTGAGAACCGCTGCCTTACAGAATCTATGATGCTATTGAAAAAAAATTGGTTTTAGTCTGTCACTCATTTACACTTAATCCGTCTTTCTTCCTGGAGACTTAAAACAATTGACTTTACTTTTGTTACTTTTTAATCTCATTATGGTATGTCCAGTCACGTTTTTAATCTTACCTGGTACTTGCAGTACATTTTCAAATGGTGGCCTCTTGTATTTCTTCAATTCAGAAAAATTTTCAGCCTTTACCTCTTCAAATACTGCTTTTACACCATCAATACCCTAGTATGTATACTTAGATGTTGGAAACAATCTTTTCTCCATATCTATTAAAAGTGCTTTCCTGAGTATTAATGTATTTACCTCTCTTTATTGCATTTCAGGGTACTTCCTCAGTGGTATCTTTGCATTTATTCCCATTGTAAGCTTTTTTTGGTCTGTTAACTGTTAATATTTCCATGGATATATATTTTTTATTTTTGAGATTTCTCATTCTAATTCTAATTCATTCTTTTTAAATATCCATCTACTCGTATTTTATTCCTGCCTGCTTAATTCTTCGTATGTTCTTTCTAATAATGTCATCCTTTCATTTACCTTTGTGAGGCAGTTTAGTTTCTTCTGGAGTGAATTTTTGTTCTAAGGTTTGATTTTATTGGCCACTTTCATAGCATTATACTGCTTTATGGGGTTTGGAATTTAATTTGCAGGTTCAATTTCAGTGGGAAGTTTATCTTTTATTTCTCTCTCTCTCTATTTTGCTCTCACTCTTGCTGTCTGCTCACTCTTCCCCATCTAGTTATTTTTTATTTATTTATTTTTTTGCCTCCTCTTCCTTCCAGAAGCCAAATCGCTCCTTTATTTTTTAGAGCTGCTGATTGTGAATCTCAAGAGTCTTAAAAGAGAAGCCAAATTTATTCCTCTTGTAAATGAAATAAACCTATTTAAATCATGGCCTGGTTGCAAACAGCTTGGGGGTCCCATCTAGTTATTTTGAAGTTGCCTTTCTCAGCATACTCCAGACCCACAGGGTGGAATAAGATTTTGTATTATAAATCATAGACCTTCTATTATGGAGCAAACTGAGGCTATTCACAGTTCCTCCACAAAACCAGCAGATAATATTGGGTTTTTCCCTGGGATTTCCTTTTACTGTTATCCTGGGATTTCTTTTAGCTTCTTCTGATTTTCATCTCCTATTTCAGATTTCTAAGTCTTACTCTTTTTTTGTTTTTTTGATTTTTTTTTTTTGCAGTTTTGGGCTGGGGCGGAGCCACAGGCACTGCCTAGGTCTTACTCTTTCTTGGTTTATTCCCTTCTTGTAGTGAAGCATTTACTCTTTGGGAAAGAGTGCAAGGGAGACAAATTTTAGAGAATTTCCCTTCCTGAAAATATCATGTTTAATTAATATTTTAATTTTCCTTAGAGTTTAGAGGTATTACTCTATAGCTGTCTAGCTTTTTGTATAATTGCTGAGAAATCTGATTCTAATTTTATTTGTAATATTTTACATGTGTGACCTGCTTTTTCTCTCTGTAAGATTTTAGCCTGTTTATATCCTGATGCTCTAAAACAGGGATCCTCAAACTTTTAAACAGGGGGCCAGTTCACTGTCCCTCAGACTGTTGGAGGGCTGGACTATAGTTTAAAAAAAAAAAACTATGAACAAATTCCTATGCACACTGCACAAAGACCTCCTAACTTCAGAAAACAAAGGCCCCCCTTAACTGCAAAAAAAAGGCTGTTACTGCAAAATTAAAAAAAAAATAGATCTCCTAACTTCAAAAAAAAAATAAATCCTAACTTGTTCTTACCTTGGTCCTCAGGCAGCAGCAGGCTCTGCACAGGCAGGCTCGTGACTCATCCAATCACACCTGAGACTGAGAGGGGGAGTTGAGAGACAGAGAGAAGGAGGGGAGTCGGAGAGTGCAGGTGCACATTCCACACATGCACACTGTGGGCCGGGACGAGTTGGCTGCTAAGCAGGACAGGCAGAGGTGGCAAAAACACCCAGAGAACCGGATAAATGTCCTTGGTGGGCTGCATGTGGCCCACGGGCCAGAGTTTGAGGACCCCTGCTCTAAAATTTATAATGATATATCTTGGTGTGAATGTTTCAGTAGCACTCAGTGTGAAATTCAATATGGAAATTCATATCCTTCAGTTCTATTTTTTTATATGGCTTTGAGTTACTGACAAAATGTATATGTCAGTTCTAGAATATTTTATTGTATTTTTAAAAATGATCTTCTGTCATTTTCTGGAGTTCCTATCAATTGGATGTTTGATTTTAATTTTTAGGTTTCTTATTAGTTACTGTGAATGATGCTGCTTTAAACATGGATCTTCAAGATCCTGCTCTCACTTCTCTTGGGTATATACCCAGAAGTGAAATTGCTGGATCACATGGTAATCCTATTTTTACTATTTGCATGGACTATTTTTTTTTTTCGTCCTTTCACTTTCAACCTATTTGTGTCTTCAGATTTAAAGTAAGTCTCTTGTGGACACCATATAGTTGGATCATGTTTTTTTTAGCTCTGCCAATCTCTATTTTTTGATTGATAAGTTTAATTTATTTAGGTTTAAATAATTACTGATAAAGAGGAACTTTTAAATGTCATTTTGCTATGTTTTCTATATGTATCATTGCTTTTTTGTCCCTCATTTCCTGCATAATAATCTTCTTTTGTCTTTAGTTGATTTTTTTTTGTAGTGAAATGCTTTAATTTTCTTCTCATTTCTTTTTGTGTATATTCTATAATTATTTTTGTGTTACCATGGGGATTACATTTAACATCTTTAAATTATAACATTCTAGCTTGAATTTATACCAGCTTAACTTCAATAACCAAAAAAATCTGCTTCTTTACAGCTCCATGCTCAACTCTTCCAATTATTAATGTCACATTAAAAAATGCATCTCTATAACCTGTGCGTCCCAAAACATAAATTAGTAATTGGTTTTGTAAAAGCATTCATCTCCTAAATGATACAGAAAGTGAAATATAGAGTTACAAGCCAAAGTTACAATAATAGTAGCTTTAAGAGTAATAATTGTGTTTTTGATGTATTAGTTTCTTAAATTAAGTAGAATACCAAAAGTGGAGTTATGAATTGTTGCTACCATAATACCAATTTTATTTTTCTTTCTTTTTTTTTTTTTTAAAGCAGTTTTATGGTCCATTGCCTGGGCTAGAATGTGGTAGCATCATCATAGCTCAGAGCAGGCTCAAGCTATCCCCCTGCCTCAGCCTTCTGAGCTGCTGGGACTACAGGCATACACCACCATGCCAAAGTAATTTTTCTATTTTTTTGTAGAGATAAAGACAGGGGAGTGTGGTGTGTGTGTGTTGGGGGTATTGCTGTGTTGCTCAGACTGGCCTCAAACTCCTGGGCTCAAGTGATCCTCCTACCTCTGCCTTCCAAAGTGCTAGGATTACAGGTATGAGCCACCACTGTGCCCAGCCTTAGTTTTTATAATTGTCCTTATATTCATCTTTACTTCAACCATTATTTTTTTTAATGGCTTTGAGTTACTGTCTAGTGTCCTGTTATTTCAAACTGTAGGACTCCCTGGTACTAATTGCTAGGCAGGAGTAGTGGTACTAACATTCTCTCTGTACCTTTCTCTTTCTCTTCTCTTGAAACTTCCAAAATGTATATATCAGTCTGCCTGATTATGTCCCCCAGGTCCTTTAAGTTTTGTTTACTTTTTTCATTTTTTTCTTCCTTTTCCTCAGCCTTGATAATTTCAATTGTCCTATCTCCAAGTTTACTGATTCTTTCTTCTGCATGTTTAAATCTGCCTTTGAATGCTTATAGTGAATTTTTTATTTCAATTATTATACTCTCAAACTCCAGAATTTCTTTTTGGTTTCTTTTTAGTTTTTCTCTCTTTATTGATATTTCCATTTTGTTCATACATCATTTTCTTGACTTTCTCCACATCTTCTTTTATTTCTTTGAGCATATATATATACATATATATGGATTCATGGAGGCTACAAAGAATTAGGTGACACTGATTGCATTTGTTAGATAAAGTCCCTTCTTTGAGCATATTTAAGACAGCTATTTCACAGTCTTTGTCTAATAGTTCTGGTCTTTCTTTCTGACACTTTCTGTTGGTTTGTTTTTTGTTTCAATGTGTTACCTTTTCCTATTTCTTTGTATGCCTGGTGATTGTTTTGTTGAAAAGTTGGACATTTGAATCTAATAATGTCTTAATGCTGGAAATTGAATTTTCTCCCCTTGCCCCAGGGTTTGCTGTTTATCATTTTGTTTTTGATTGTTGTAGGCTGTCCTCAGCCAAGGATCAGCCCTAGGTGTGAACTCAGATCTCAGGTATTTCTGAACCTGTGTCTTTCCCTGGGCATGCTCAATGGCTTTCTTTCTTTCTTTCTTTCTTTTTTATTAAGTCATAGCTGTATATATTAGTGCAATCAAGGGGTACAATGTGCTGGTTTTATATACAATCTGAAATATTTTCATCAAAATGCTTGACATAGCCTTCATGGCATTTTCATAGTTATTGTGTTAAGACCTTTATATTCTGCATTTAGTAAGTTTCACCTGTACCCTTCTAAGATGCACCATAGGTGTGACCCCACCAATTACCCTCCCTTCACCCCAACCTCGCCCCTCCCCTCCCCTCCTTTGTCCCTTTCCCCATATTCTTGTACTAAAGTTGGGTTATAGCCTTCATATGAAAGCTATAAATTAGCTTCATATTAGGGCTGAGTACATTGGATACTTTTTCTTCCAATTTTTTTTTTTTTTTTTTGAGACAGAGCCTCAAGCTGTCACCCTGGATAGAGCGCCATGGCATCATAGCTCACCGCAACCTCCAATTCCTGGACTCAAGCGAGTCTCCTGCCTCTGCCTCCCAAGTAGCTGGGACTATAGGCATCCGCCACAACGCCTGGCCATTTTTTGGTTGCAGCTGTCATTGTTGGCAGGTCCGGGCTGGATTCGAACCCGCCAACTCAGGTGTACATAGCTGGCACCTTAGCCCATTGAGTCACAGGCGCCAAGCCTTTTTCTTCCATTCTTGAGATACTTTGCTAAGAAGAATATGTTCCAACTCCATCCATGTAAACATGAAAGAGGTAAAGTCTGCATCTTTCTTTAAGGCTGCATAATATTTCATGGTATACATGTACCACAATTTATTAATCCATTCGTGGGTCAATAGGCATTTGGCTTTCTACAATAATTACCCTTGGATACAGAGTTGCTTTTGAACATGCTAGTCTTTACTGTCTGGCTCACAAAAGTGAGCCCTTTAACTCATCCCCAGGCTGTTGCTTTGGCTTGAGGAAGCAGGGGTTGGGGCTTACCACCTTGGGGCAGGGGCGCTGGTGGTGGGGCAACTATGGCTGGCTGCCTCTGTATCCACACCTTTCTGATCAGAATCAGCAATCAGAACACTGATTCCACAGTACGTAGAGGACGAATATTTGGTCCTTATTTCCCAGTTTAGCACCTTCAAACTACAAGCAAGCTGCTCCAGGAACAATTGCATAGCTGCCTGCAGAAGGCTATAGGATAGGGGATGGGTCCACAATCCTCTCCTTTTTTTAAAAACTTTTTTTTATTTAAGAGGGAAATAGAATTTTTATGTTTATTCTATGGGTTTTTTTTCTTTTTTTTTGGTCAGGACTGGGTTTCAACCCACCACCTTTGGTATATGGGGCCGGTGCCCTACTCCTTTGAGCCACAGGCACTGTCCTATTCTATGGGTTTTAATAATTATTTTTAATATTAATTTTAAATTTAATTTCTTTGTCAATAATTGTATAGGTGGATGGAGTCTCCTTAACTCCCTGTTTATCAAGAGTTTGAATCCTTCTGTTAGACTTTGAGCTGGATGAAGTTGACAGAAATGAACTGTAATGTACCCTCCAAGGCTTCCCCCTGGAAGTTGCAAGCCTTCAATAGATCACAGAATTCCAACATAGTTACGTCAGACAGATTCTTCCAGTGCAATTGTTATCTATGTGGGGAGACACATTCTTGGGACTTCCTATGCCAACATCTTTACAGAATCCTCTCCTTTTCGGTTTTATTTTTCAGTAACTCAGCTGCCTCGGGAGGTTGGAGAAACAAGGGAAATAGTCAGTGGGGGATAATATCAGTCTTTGGTCCTGAGGGGCGATTCCTTTTCCATATCAATGGTTTCTTGTCTTTGAGGAACATGGGTCATCTTGGTGACAGTGAAGACCTATGGCCTGTGGACACATTCTTCACTCTCAGTTGCTTTATTCAATAAACGCAAAAGTGATTCTTGAGATAATGTCTCTCTTTTCTTCTGTGGTCCAAGTCTTTCTAGATTTACCCTCCTCTTAGAAAACCAATAAAATACATAAATACTGTAATGTCCCCTTCAGCTTGGCTCCTCTCCTCTTATGCCAACTTTAAAACTATTTTACTATGGCAAATGCAAAAATGTAACACATACACAAAAAGTAGGCAAATTTATAATGTTTTTTTCTGTATTCATCTTCAGGATCAACAATTATTAACTCAAGGCCAGTCGTATTTCATCTGAACTCTCACCTACACATCTCCACCTTAATTTTGAAGTAAATCTCAAATACACTATTATTTCATCTGTAACTATTTTGAAATGCATCTCTAAACGATAAACTTTAAAAGTGATAAACATGGAGTCACTTGTAGCTCACTGGATAGGGTGCTGGCCACATACACCAGGACAGTTGGGTTCGTCCCAGACATGCTAAAACAATAATGACAGCTGCAACAAAAAAAATAGCCGAGTGTTGTCAAGGGCATCTGTAGCCCAGCTACTTGGGAGGCTGAGGCAGGAGAATTGCTGAAGCCCACGAGTCTAAGCTGCTCTTCCTATGAGCTGTGACACCACAGCACTCTACCCAGGGCAATAGCTTGAGACCCTGTCTCAAGTAAACAAACAAACAAACATATTACACTTAGAAAATTAATTTAAATTCTTAATAACATCAAAACATCCTCAGTCTTCAAATTTCCAATTGTCTCCTACTTGTCATACATGTGTTTTTGTGTGATTGCTTGAACCAGGATCCAAGTAACTTCCACACATAGTGATTGATCAATTATGTAATTTTTCTTTTAATCTACTGGTTTTCCTTTCCATTTCTTTTATCCTTGTTAAAGATTTTGTTTGGTTAAGAAAACGGGTCATTTGTCCTCAGCAATTTTTCAAAGTTCATAGCTGATTTTGACTATTACATAGTTTATTTGATACGTTCCTCTGACCTCTGTAATGTTTGTAAATTGGTAAGACCATAGGCACTTTTGTATTTCTGTAATGACTTTTCTTCCCCAACTTCCCTTTTTTTGTGTTATATCATCACATGTCATACATCTTTAATTGCCATCAGAAAGTTATTCATCTTTCCTCCATGGTAGCTGATCTATTATTTTGCTTGCGTCAGTTTTCCCAGTCCCAAGGTATGTCATGATTGGTTTGAGTCAGTAACAATAATCTTGTTTTTCCTTGCCTCCAATTATTGAGGTGACTCAGTCCTGACAAATTATATATAAAGAGGTTATTAGTGTGAACAAAAAGTTCTCTGAAGGCCAGACGTGGTGGCTTTCACCTTTAATCGTAGCACTGAGCGGTGGGGGGGAGGGATTGCCTGAGCTCACCCATTTGAGACCACCCTAAGCCAGAGTGATACAAAAAAATAGTGGATCATTGTGGCAAGTGCCTGTAGTCCCAGTTACTCAGGAGGCTGAGGCAAGAGAATCACTTAAACCCAAGAGGTTGAGGTTGCTGTGAGCTATGACGTCACTGCACTCTATTAAGGTTGACAAAGTGAGACTCTATCTAAAAAAAAAAAAAAGTTCTCTTAAAAAAAAAAAAAACAAAAGTTCTCTGAAAAAAGAATTTGGAGGAAAGAGACTTTACTCAATGAACAGTTTGCAAAGAGTAGGGAGAGACCTGGATAACACTAAAGTGTATTCCAGAGAACAGACAGTTCAGATTTTTCCGCAAAAGTTCTCCTGCCATTCATGCAAATATAGGATTAAAACTGGCTTAGTTCCAATTGGCCAAATTATAAGAGTTCTGAGTGAGCTGAAACCTGATTGGTTGACACAGCTGAAACCTGATTGGTTGGTATAACTGAGACCTGATTGGTTGACAGAGCTGAGTCCCGATTGGTTGACATAGCTGAGATCTGTTTGGTTAACACAGCTGAGACCTGATTGGTTGACAAGGCTAAGACCTGATTGGTTGACACAGCTGAGCACAGACTGGTGGGTTCAGGAGAGCCTTGAAAAATCTCAAGAGTTAAAAGCGTGCAGGTTTTCGGAGGAAACTCAGAATATGTATGACTTATGATCAGCAAATGACTGGGTCTATTTTAAATTTAGAATTTACCTCTAAGGGGGTTGGCTTTTGAGTTCACATTTGTTCACATGAGAAAATAATTTTTTCTCCATCAAAAGGTGAAAGTGCAAGACGACTTTTTTTTGCTCACTTCTTCCTGCTTGAAATATTGCTGATGGAGGGTATGATGCCTGGTGCTATATTATCTGTATGACCTCAATCTCATTCTTGTTCTTTGTAAGTGATCTGTTTATATCTTGAAATTTTTAGAATTTCCTCTTGTCACTAATATTCTTAAATTTCACTATAATATGGCTGGGCACCCATAGTTCAGTGGTTAGGGCACTGGCCATATACACCCGGGCTGGTGGGTTTGAACCTGGCCCAGGCCTGCTAAACAACAATGACAACTATAACAAAAAAATAGCTGGGCGGGTGTGGTGGCGGGCGCCTGTAGTCTGAGGCCGAAGAATTGCTTAAACCCAAGGGTTGGAGGTTGCTGTGAGCTGTGATGTCATAGCACTCTACCTAGGGTGACAAAGTAAGACTCTGTCTCAAAAAAAAAAAAAATTCTCTATAATGTAACAGAAGTTCCTCTCCCTCCATCCTATGTCTTGTTTGGCACCCCACGAACCATTTAAGAAAAAATTTTTTTTCTCAAATATTCTTTTCTCTCATGTGGAGCTTCCTATTTTCAGTATTGACACTTCAACTTCTTTCTTCCAAGTCTCTGGTTTTTAAGATTTATTTTCTTTAATATCTTATTCTGTGTTCTTCTGAGAAAGTTCTGCAATTTTTCCTACACCAAGTTACTCTTTAGTTGTATCCATTTTGTTATTTAACAATCAGTTGTGTTGTTTATCTCAACAGCTATATATAGACATTTCTACATTTTACAATGGTTTCTTGTTCTTGCTTTATATTCTGTTTTTCTTCTCATGTTTCTTGGGAACTTGTGCTACTCTTTGAGATAATGTGCATTTGGGTTAGATTGAAAACCAAGTCCTAGTTCGTGCACCTTAGTGTGTGAGTTTAAGGAGAGAGGAATGAAAGAACCTGAGAGCTGAAAGACCAGACCTCACAAAACTATTACCACTGTTGCGAATCCACCCATCCCTTCACTTCATCTTGAGCAACTACTGTATTTCCTATTTGTTTATTAGCTTTAACTTTGGAACTTCGTGTAATTCTTTTTTTTTTTTTTTTTTTTTGAGACAGTCTCACTATATCGCCCTTAGTAGAGTGCTGTAGCGTCACCACTCACAGCAACCTCAAACTCGGGCTTACGCGATTCTCGCCTCAGCCTCCTAAGCAGCTGGGACTACGGTGCCCGCCACAACAGCCGGCTGTTTTTTTGTTGTAGTTGTCGTTGTTGACCTGGGCTGAGTTCAAACCAGCCAGCTCCTGTGTATGTGGCTGGCATGGTAGCCGCTGAGCTACAGGCGCCGAGCCAACTTTGTGTAATTCTTGTTCTCACTTTCCTTCTGCCTATTAAAGAGTTATTTAGTTTCTCTGAGCAATGAGCAAAGCTGATGAACATTTCTGAGATTATTTGCTCTTGGTAGATCAGATTTTCAGCAGTTTTCCATATTGTTATAGTGACAATGCAATTATCCAAACTGAGACACTTTTGACTGTAATGTAAAGGAGAGAGACCACTAGGGAAAATACATAAGCCTCAATACTTTCCTGGACAAATTGAATTGTGTGATCCTTTTTTTTTTTTTTTAATTGTAGAGACAGAGTCTCACTGTATCACTCTTGGTAGAGTGCTGGGACTACAGGCACCTGCCACAACGCCTGCTACATTTTTGTTGCAGTTTGGCCAGGGCTGGGTTTGAACTCGCCACCCTCAGTATATGGGGCTAGCGCCCTACCCACTGAGCCACAGCCTGCCCTACTTGTGTGATCTCTTAACATTGATTTAACCTCCTGTATTGGGGTGGGGGGAGGTCTCTTGCACATGGTAGGTATTCCAAGATGTTCACTGAACATTGAGCCACTCTTACAATTTATATGCATCATCTACCTCCTCTATTTGGCTTAAGGTTTTTCTAAGAGATAAATCTGATTTCTGTGAGACCAGTGCCATCTGGACCATGCTAATAGCAATGTTCTGACATTTATTCTCATATCAAGCCCGGCTGTGTTTTTGTGTAGTTTTATGTTCATTCATAAAACTCTTTTCTGCGTTTTTAGCCTCTATTTTATATCTATCTATCTGATATCTTTATATATATATACAAACAAATATATATCCATAAAGTTTTATTACAGAGCATTTGCTCCTTCCTAGCGTTTAATTCTTTCTTGTTGAACAAGTTATGCTCTGCTTATTGCTGTATTACACCTTTACGTCCTATTCTATACTAACTTCCGGGTTTGTCTCAATACCTTGAAATTTTGTAATCTTGACAGGAACAAGATATGCAAAACTAAATGAACCTGTGGGTTATTGGTTCTTTTCCATTTCATGCTTGTTTCTCATTGATTTCATCAGATACTCTTGGACATATTGCAAGGACCTGCCATCCTCCACACTTTTCCAACAAACATTAACAAAACAAGAACACTAGCATTAACGCAACTTGATGACTTCTGTGATGTTATATATAGAAATGTTAAAGCATATGCTGTTTAAAACAAGAAAACAATTTGGGTTTTATTTGTTTCTTTGAAAGTAAGAGAAAATTTGCAAGTGGATATAACTTGGAGATTAGAATAATATAATGAATCATAATGAATTATTCTTACAAGTTGTCAAGTATAATTTATTGATATTAACATGGTCCATGGCTCGGCACCTGTAGCTCAACGGGCTAAGGCGCCAGCCACGTACACCTGAGCTGGAGGGTTCGAATCCAGCCTGGGCCCACCAAACAACAATGACGGCTGCAACCAAAAAAAAATGGCGGGGCATTGAGGTGGGCGCCTGTAGTCCCAGCTACTTGGGAGGCGAAGGCAAGAGACTCGTTTGAGCCCAGGAGGTTGCTGTGAGCTGTGATGCCACAGCACTCTCTCCAGGGTGACAGCTTGAGGCTCTGTCTCAAAACAAACAAACAAACAAACAAACATGGTCCATAGGGCACTGGTCTCACAGAAATCACATTTATTGCTTAAAAAACCTTAAATGTAAATCAAAATTAATTTACATAGTATTTAATCTCCACCAAAGGAAAAAAAGGAAAAAGAAAGAAAAACCTATACTTATCTATTCTTTGAAAACTTTAACAAAATGTGCCATACATATAAAAGAGAATGTCCATAGAATAACATATATTTGCACCACATTTATTCTTAAAAGTAATGTCATTAACAAGTATTCAACTGCTTCTTTTTTCTTTTTCTAAGGACTTGAAAAAGTGCCTTCTATTCTCTTGCCCTCAGAGTACAGAAATTCTTAGGAAGAATTTTATGGGATTAGGGGTGAGGAGAAGTTCCCTAAATAGTTAGGTCAGACAAACACAGTTTATTTAGTTTATGTTAATGTTCTGCACAGTTGAATATAACATACATGGAAAGCACTTAGTAAAAGGGCTATCTTTTTTATATAAACTTCATAAAAATAGTAGAATATCCAAGTCTTCATATCTAGGAAGTATGAATTGAGAGGAGACTTTGTGGCCAACACCACCATCATCACTTTTAGCATTTGCATTATACTGTGGGTGCAGGCGAGCTGATCATTATCTATGATAGTGTATGATTCCTACCTCTGGAATTGTTTTGTTGGATCATAAAACCTTTTAGATATTCAAGAATCTCCCATTGGGAACTGATGACTCCACAAGGGATCATGTTTATTTATTATTAGCACAGTTTCTGGCACATAATGTGTTCAAGAAAACACTGAATAAATGTTGAAAATAAACAAACGTTGAAAAGAACATAGGAGAGGATAATTCTAATACTTAAAGCTCAAATAACACTTGTTCAATAGATTGACAAGAGTAATAAACCCATAATGTCCTTGACTAAGGAGTATGACCACTTTATGCTACCTCACTCAGGCTCTTGGTATCCTTCCCCCCCTCCAATTGTTATTGCACTTGATTATATTGTTAGGAGTGGGTGACTCTGGACTTGAATTCAGAGATCAGCAGAAGGAAGAGTGCCATTTTAATGAGATTCCTATTTTCCAAGTTAATATTATTTAATTATTTAAGTTATGATTATAATGCTTATGATCTACCAAGCTATCTATGAATTAAGAGGATGCTTACATTTTTTTTGTAAGAGCATATGTAAGCTTGTTAGAACTTTATTATGGTTTTATCTATGATTCAGAAGTCAGAATCCCTAGTGTGAAATGTAATTCCCAATTATATATTATTTTTAGGAGAAAATTTCAATGTCTTACAGTGATCTGCTCCATATTTGTAACCAAGGTGGAAACTTCATGGCCAACACCACCATCATCACTTTTAGCATTTGCATTACACTGTGGGGGCAATGGGGTTAATCACTTTCTTCAAACTGTTAACCAAGTGTTAGATATGTATTGCATAACCCTGAGAAGCACAGAGGTTAAATGCTTTCAGCTGGCAAATAGCAGTCAGGACTTCAGAGGGATCAAGTATTTAAACCATTAATCTAGATTCCTTATCCCCAGTAATTATCCCTCTCAAGTATAAAGTATTACAGATTCCTTTCCTAATCAATGATTCACCTTTCTCGTTTGTATTTCCTTTCTCTTTTCTTTTGATGATCTTCTTTCCTGTTTCACCCACCTGCTTCATCTTTGCTAACCTCAATGTTCAAAACCTGAAAGAACAAGAGAACACTTGGGTGTTGTGTGGAAGAGGAGGAGAAAGAGATAAAGTAGATCCAAATAATATTTTCATTTACAATTTCTCTAATTCTTCTATAACATAATGAAGGCTTGCAAGGTTTTGTAGGCGAATGTATATATGCAAAAGTAAAAATAAAGTTATAATGTGAATACTGGTTGGGGGGGAGGAGATGCAATTTTTTAAACTGAAGACCAGAAACTGTATCAAAACAAAACCAACTCTGCCCATGTTCCCAATATCATCTCTCTCTCTCTCTCTCTCTCTCTCTCTCTCTCTCTCTCTTTTTTTGGCTATATAAAAAATACTGTTCATCTCTCTTTCCTCTGTGATGTATGTTCTTGCCTGTCTTGCATGGAAATGATGTGAAGAAAGAGGGAAGAGGTACAGCAAGGATAAAATCCATTTTGTAAACATGATCCTCAAAGCATAATGGTCATCCCAAAAAGCATCCCTTTTGATATTTACAAAAGATTTCTCGTTGTGCGTTTATATAGACATATGAATACAATTAATGTGGATTTCTCCTTATTTGCCTTTTTAAGGTGGACCAGCGTAGCCCAGTAGGTACAGTAAGAAAGCAATCTTCCAAAGGACAAAAGGATTCCTTAATATACTTTTTATTACAGGATGAAGAAAATCTCGTGTATGGCTACAAGTCACTTTGAAAAATTAAAATTACGTACAATAGACACTTCGAAGTTGGTAAAAAGCACAAATGCCATGCATGTTCCTTTAAAAAGAAAAGGAAATTAAAAGTTCCTTCCAAGTCACGCTTTTAATATTTTCGTATATCCTTGCGCCTCGGAGTTTCATTGCTGCTGCTATTGTTTGCTTTTAACAGCTGTCACTATAAATTCCCCCAAAGGAAAGTAATTTATGTAGAAAGTGAGATCAATTAACTGATTCGATTTCATAAATGCTCCAAAGGAGAGGAGTCATACTGGCCTTTGGGGTAAAGCCAACCATATTAACCGACCCCTTTTCCCAACCCTGCTGTATGTAAGACGTGGGGGAAGGATTCCTTTGATACAAACGAGGGTCTCCCTCGTTGTAAAGAGGGTTTATAGATCAATTATCAAATATGTACATGTTTGGAGTTCAGTATGTCTTCCAGAGGGGCAGGCTGCAGCTTCTTCCGTTGACATGGGCGGCAATGGTTGTTAAAACCTACGGGTTAGAAGAAAGGGGTGGGGAGCCGCCATTTGCTAAGCAGCAACTGATTAAAATCTCAGGGTTGAGACCATTCCCAGTATGCAACAGTTTGCAAGTACACACAGTTCCTACTTCTGGTGTCTACTCTGAAGAGCACAGAGTGGACGTCTGTCTACCATTCCATTGGCAGTAGGATCTCTGCAGCTGCTGGTAAGCTAAGGGATAGTAGTGAATCACTGGGGTGGCGGACGCCAGGAACACGCGCTGACTGGAGAGGTCAGCGGCGAGCTCAGCTCAATGGCCTAGTCTCGTGAGCTGAGCGCGGACCCTGCCGGCCTCCGTTCTCTTCCGCTGGCTTCAGGTGCAGCGCAGATCCCTCCGCCGCAGCGTGCGCTCCCGGTGGCGCTGCGATCGGCTTTTCAGCAATACCCGGATGGAAGAGTAATGGCCGCCATCAGGGACTCGCAAGCCATGGGGACCACGACAGGTATTCCCCGTGAGCGGGACCGCCCAGACCGGTTATGATGCTGGAACTTTTAGAGGACCAGCCTACGGGCAAAGGGCCAGCTTGTTGGGACGCGAGGGTTCCCCAAACGAGCTCAGGGACCCGCCTCTTAACGATAGGAAGCGTCTGTTAAATAGTCCCGGCCATTCAGCAGCGCTTCCGCCTAACTTGCCCTAAAGTTTTTCTAGAGAAGTCGATCTTTTTTGTCCTGCGCTTTTGCAGGTTGCTAGAGTTAACCTTTCGCTTCTCAACTCCGGCTTGTTTTACGTCCGGTCTTTTGGAACTCTACTCTCCTTCCCATCTAGGAGCGGGGCAGTGTGCCTCCGCGCTCCCCGCGGGACAGCGGAACCCGGGAGGAAGGGGCGGATCGGGCGCGGTGTTTGGGGCGAAGCGGGGCGCGCGGCGCGCGGCGCTCGAAGCTCTTTCTCGGCGGGCTCCGCGGCTGGTGGAGACAGCACGGGCACCCCTCAGAACGCACCCCTCGCGCTGTAGGTTCGCAGGCCCTACTCGACGGCGTCCCTACTGGGGGCCCAGTCTCTGGTCATTTGGGGCCATTTTTGTAGAGATGTCCCGCTCCCTGGGGCGCGCGTTTTCTTTCAGAGTTGGCCAAAGGTGGTCCTCTCTGCAGACCCCAACCACTCCCAGGGGCAGATGGGTTTCTTTGTAGCTGGCTTTCTCATATGTAGGGTCCATTTTGAGCCTATGCTGAACAGGGTTTCTTCATTGTCAAGTAGACAATCTTCATAGGTGGCTGTGGTAATTTAAACTATTTGGGGTGAATGTATGTAAGGTAAAATGTTTTAAGTGGAACTGAAGTAGGTGTAACTGTAAAGTTCAAGATACAAAAGTTCAGGCTCAGTTCTTCTTTTAAATTTGGGGGCATTTAGTGTTTGCAGCTATATTAGTGAAAACAATGTTGAGTACGTTATCAAAAGTCTAAAAATCCTTAGAAAAATAAGATAACTCAATGTTTAAGGCATTCGTAAGAATGTTGAACTTTGTACGGTTGTCACAGTGAGGAAACACGAAGACATCAAACTACCTCTGGGTAGGAATTTAATTTGAGAGTCTGGATATTAGACCTATTTTACTGATACGGTTAAATTGCTTTTTCTGAAGCAATAGGTTTGATTTGAGTGTACTATAAGGTTAATATTCTCAGATTGGATAGAAACCATTTAAATTGATTCAGTGAAATTTTTCTAACATTTTCAGAGTTTAACTGTAAATTTATAGGAATGGATTCGTTATGTTTCAGCAAACCTATAGTTTCCTGACATTTATAAAGAGAGACATAACATTGAAATAACATTTTCAGTGTGTTAGCCTCTCATTGGAAAAGTAAGCATAGTAGATGCTGTTAAATCATAAATAAGATCATCCCTAGAAATAGAAACTTGATTTTGCACATCCAAATGTTTCCTTGTCAATGCAGTGAAAATAAGTGTAACTACCAATTAAAACGTTTTATATATGGTTTTATTCAAAGATAAAAGGACAGCAACCACAATGAACACCTATTAGGTACATTGATAATGTATAAACTTATGAATGCTTGCAATTTTTTACCATTGTCACGCTTCAGATTCTATTTTTTCCTGTCTGGTAGTTGTATAATGTTATCTCAAAATGTCTTGAAATATTAAAGAGGAAATAATACTTCAGCAAAAATCTATAATTGGACTTCAAAATATATCGTAAAATATCCTTTTTTGTTCTTTATTGTTTTCTTTTTGTAATTGTTCGGTTTTAGTTGAAGCATTGTGTGCTTTAGAGTACTTAATGCAACTTTTTTTTTTTAATGATGTAAAACTTGATTCTTGCCCAGATTGCTTTAGGTACTCTACTAAAAGTTTTTTGAAAAAGCTCTTTAAGCAGAAAAGGGTTTTAATATAGTCTTGAAATTTTTGTTATCTCGTCTCAGGTGTGTAGGCTCATGGCAGGCAATGTGCATGGGATGTTAGATGCCAGAAGTGAGTGTGGTGGTATGATAATTGGGTTGGAATCAGATCCAGATGCTAGTTCTAGTTCTGTGACTTTGGGCAAGACTAATTTTCTCTATCTTGTATTAAATGATGAAGATATCAAATTAGATTGATCTTCTAAACCCTGAGTTGTGACTTGTGTAAATGTATGACGTTATCATTGGGTATTAATGGTGTGTTACATGCTTAAGTGCATGGAGGTTTTTGTTTTCATTTACTTTATACATCTAATTTGAATATGAAGTATAGTTTAATCATGAGTTCAAGAACATTTTATTAACAGTTTTTGCAATAAAAGTTTTAAAATCTTGGTCTTCATTTCTAGATATCATCTCTTCTTTTGATCACTGTTCCTGATTGTGGCATTGTCCGAGCATTAAATTGTGTGCCTTTTGTTCCTTGAAGAAAGAGGTATGGTAAAGATTGAAGTATTAAAGTATGTACTTATTAAGTACTCAGTTAATATGTTTTAATATTGGAGCAAATAAAATACAAGTGGAGCATCTGTAATCCAAATCCATAGTGTGAAACCCTTTGAGTGCTGACAAGATGCACAAAGGAAATGCTCACTGGAGCATTTTGATTTTTGGATTTGAGTTGCTCAATCTGGATAATACAAATATTCCAAAATCTAAAACATTTGAAATCTGAAGCACTTTTGGTCCTAAGCATTTTGAAGGGATACTCAACCTGTAGTATACATGAGTTTTCCTAAGTTATAAATTATAGTTTTATTTGTGGCCAAACTAAAATAAAATACTTACACATGGGTTTTCATTTTAATGTAAGCAAAAAAGTAATTTTTTGTTTCATAGTTTATTACATTTTATTAGAGATGCAAAGATGATTTTCACTGTATCATTTTTCTGAAAATAGAGGCAGTGGCTCGGCGTCTGTGGCTCAACGGGTTAAGGCACCAGTCACGTACACCTGAGCTGGCAGGTTCGAATCCAGTCCGGGCCCGCCAAACAACGATGGCTGCAACCAAAAAAAAAAAAAAAATGGCCAGGCGTTGTGGCAGGCACCTGTAGTCCCAGCTACTTGGGAGGCAGAGGCAAGAGACTTGCTTGAGCCCAGGAATTGGAGGTTGCTGTGAGCTGTGATGCCACAGCACTCTATCCAGGGTGACAGCTTGAGGCTCTGTCTCAA
>CAUYRH010033711.1:0-11111 GCA_963574655.1 Perodicticus potto | reverse complement strand
CACCACGTTCCTAGACTTAGCCAGAATGAAGTGGAAATGTTGAACAGGCCTATATCAAGTTCTGACATAGCATCTACTAACTATACAAAATCTCCCCAAAAGAAAAGCCCAGGACCAGATGGCTTCATATCAGAATTCTACCAAACCTTTAAAGAGGAACTAGTATCCATATTACTCAACCTTTCCCAAAACATAGAAAAAGAAGGAATACTACCCTACACATTCTATGAAGCAAACATCACCTTGGTCCCCAAACCAGGAAAAGACCCAACAAGAAAAGAAAATTATAGACCAATATTACTAATGAATATTGAGGCAAAAATATTCAACAAGATCCTAGCAAGCAGAATTCAGCAACACATCAAACAAATTATACACCATAAATAAGTGGGTTTTATCCCAGGGTCTCAAGGATAGTTCAATATACATAAATCTATAAATATAATTCATCACATAAACAAATTAAAAGACAAAGACCATATGATTCTATGATTTGATGCAGAAAAATCTTTTGATAATATCCAGCATCCTTTCATGATCAGAACACTTAAGAAAATGGGTATAGAAGGAACATTTCTTAAACTGATAGAGGCCATCTACAGCAAACCCACAGCCAATATCATATTGAATGGAGTTAAATTGAATCATTTCTGCTCAGATCAGGAACCAGGCAAGGTTGCCCATTGTCTCCACTGCTTTTTAACATTGTAATGGAAGTCTTAGCCATTGCAATTAGGCAAGAAAAGGCGATCAAGGGTATGCACATAGGGTCAGAAAAGACCAAACTTTCACTCTTCACAGATGATATGATTGTATATCTGGAAAACACCAGGGATTCTACTACAAAAAAGTGATTAAGGAATACAGCACCATCTTAGGTTATAAAATCAACTCTCATAAATCTGTAGCCTTTATATATACCAACAATATTCAAGCTGAGAAAACAGTTAAGGACTCTATTTTGTTCATAATAGTGCCAAAGAATATGAAATATTTGTGAGTTTACCTAACAAAGGACATGAAAGATCTCTATAATGAGAACTATGAAACTCTTAGAAAAGAAATAGCTGACGATGTTAACAAATGGAAAAACATACCATGCTCATGGATGGGAAGAATCAACATTATTAAAATGTTCATACTATCCAAAGCAATATACAATTTTAATGCAATTCCTATTAAAGCTCCACTGACATACTTTAAAGATCTTGAAAAAATAATACTTTGTTTTATATGGAATCAGAAAAAACCTCGAATAGCCAAGACATTACTCAGAAATAAAAACAAAGCAGGGGGAATTATGCTACCAGGCCTCATACTATACTATAAATAGATTGTGATCAAAACAGCATGGTAGTGGCACAATAACAGAGAGGTAGATGTATGGAACAGAATAGAGCACCAAGAGATGAACCCAGCTACTTACATTTATTTGATCTTTGACAAGCCAATTAAAAACATTCAGTGGGGAAAAGACTCCCTATTTAACAAATGGTGCTGGGTGAACTGACTGGCGACCTATAGAAGACTAAAACTGGACCCACACCTTTCACCATTAGACTCTCACTGGATTAAAGATTTAAACTTAAGACATGAAACTATAAAAATACTAGAAGAAATGGCAGGAAAAACACTTAAAGAAATCGGCCTGGGAGAATATTTTATGAGGAGGACCCCCCGGGGCAATTGAAGCAACACCAAAAATACATTACTGGGATCTGATCAAACTAAAAAGCTAATGCACAACCAAGAACACAGTAAGTAAAGCAAGGACACAGCCCTCAGAATGGGAGAAGATATTTTCAGGTTATGTCTCTGACAAAGGTTTAATAACCAGAATCCACAAAGAACTCAAATGTATTAGCAAGAAAAGAACAAGTGATCCCATCTCAGGATGGGCAAAGGACTTGAAGAGAAACTTCTCTAAAGAAGACAGGCCTACATGTCTGCATGGCCTACAGACATATGAAAAATGCTCATCATCCTTAATCATCAGAGAAACGCAAATCAAAACTACTTTGAGATATCATCTAACTCCAGTATGATTAGCTCACATCACAAAATTCCAAAACCAGAGATGTTGGCGTGGATGTGGAGAAAAGGGAACACTTTTACATTGCTGGTGGGAATGCAAACTGATGTGTTCCTTTTGGAAAGATGTTTGTAGAACACTTAGGGTTCTAAAAATAGACCTGCCATTCGATCCTACAATTCCTCTACTAAGTATACATCCAGAAGACCAAAAATCACATTATAACAAAGATATTTGTACCAGAATGTTTATTACAGCCCAGTTCATAATTGCTAAGTCATGGAAGAAACCCAAGTGCCCATCTACCCATGAATAGATCAATAAATTGTGGTATATGTACACCATGGAATATTATGCAGACTTAAAGAAAGATGGAGACTTTACCTGTTTCATGTTTACATGGATGGAGCTGGAACATATTCTTCTTAGCACAGTATCTCAAGAATGGAAGAAAAGGTATCCAATATACTCAGCCCTACTATGAAACCAATTTATAGGTTTCATATGAAAGCTATAACCCAATTACAGCCCAAGAAAAAGGGGGAACGGGAGAGGGAAGGGAGGAGGGCAGATGGGTGGAGGGAGGGTAATTGGTGGGATTACACCTACAGTGCATCTTACAAGGGTACATGTGAAATTTACTAAGTGTAGAATATAAATGTCTTAACAATAACTAAGAAAATGCTAAAAAAAAAAAAAAAAAAAAGAACAATAGGGCGGCACCTGTGGCTTAGAAAGTAGGGTGCCCGCCCCATATACCAAAGCTGGCGGGTTCAAACCCAGCCTCGGCCAAACTGCAAAAAAAAAAAAGAAAATGCTGTGAAGGCTGTGTTAACAAGTTTGCTAAAAATATTTCATATTATATATAAAACCAGCACATTGTACCCCATGATTGCATTAATGTACACAGCTATGATTTAATTAAAAAATAATAAAAAGGAGGAAATTGTAAATTCCTCAAACAAAACAACAATGACGACACAAGCTATCAAAACCTGTGAGATACAGCAAAAGCAGTCTTAAGAGAGAAATTTATTGCATTAGATGCTTACTTTTGAAAAACAGAAAGAGAGCACATCAATGAACCATCTTATGGAATCTGAAAAAGAAGAACAATCTAATTCCAAACCCAGCACAAGAAAAGAAATAATCAAAATTAAATCAGAGATTAATGAAATTGAAAAAAAAAAGAATCATTCAGAAAATAAATGAAACAAAAAGTTGATTTTTCAAAAAAATATATAAAACAGAAAGGCAAAATCTCTAATAACCTCAATCAGAAATTATAAAGGGGAAATAACAACAGATGCCACAGAGATACAAGAGATCATCTCTGAGTACTACAAGAAACTCTATGCCCAGAAATTCAACAATGTGGATAAAATAGATCAATATCTAGAATCACACCCTCTCCCTAGACTTAACTAAGGATAAAGAGGTCTCTTGAACAGACTGATTTTAAGAACTGAGATCGAATAAACAATAAAAATTCTCCCCCCCACAAATGCCCTGATCCAGATGACTTCATACCAGAACTCTATCAAACCTTCAAAGAAGAGCTTATACCTATGGTGCAGAAATTATTCCAAAAAAATGAGATGGAAGGAACCTACCCCAACATGTTCTGTCAAGCAAACATCACCCTGATACCAAGACCAGGAAAAGACCCAACTAAAAAGAACGTTAGACCAATTTCACTACTGAAGATAGATGCAAAAATTCTCAATAAAATCTTAGCCAATAGATTACAGCTACACATTAAAAACATCATTCATCATGATCAAGTAGGTTTCATCCCAGGGATCCAAGGCTGGTTTGACATATGCAAGTCCATAAATGTAATTCACCATATTAATAGAAGCAAAAACAAAGATCATATAATCCTCTCAATAGATGCAGAAAAAGCATTCACTAAAATGCAACATCCTTTTCTAATCAGAACACTTAAGAATATAGACGTAGGTGCCACATTTCTTTCTTTCTTTTTTTTTTTTTTTTGAGACAGAGCCTCAAGCTGTTACCCTGGATAGAGTGCCGTGGCATCACAGCTCACAGTAACCTCCAATTCCTGGGCTCAAGTGAATCTCTTGCCTCTGCCTCCCAAGTAGCTGGGACTGCAGGTGCCTGCCACAACGCCCGGCCTTTTTTTGTTGTTGTTGTTGTAGCTGTCATTGTTGTTTGGCAGGCCCAGGCTGGATTCGAACCCGCCAGCTCAGGTGTACATGGCTGGCACCTCAGCTGCTTGAGCCACAGGAGCCGAGCCATGGTGCCACATTTCTTAATCTGATTGAAGTCTTGTATGACAAACCCATAGCTAATAGTATTCTGAATGGAGGGAAACTGAAAGCTTTTCCTGTTAGAACTGGAATCTGACAAGGTTGTCCTCTATTACCACTACTGTTCATCATCATAGTGCTGTAAGTTCTAGCCAATACAATCAGGCAAGAGAAGGAAATAAAAAGCATTCAAATGGTGGCAGAGGAGATCAAACTCTCACTTTTTGCCAATGATATGATTTTAGAGAACCCCAAAGACTCAACCACAAGACTCCTGGAAGTGATCAAAAAATACAGCAATGTTCAGGATATCAAATCAATGTCCATGAATCAGTAGCCTGTGTATGCACTAGTAACAGCCAACATGAGAAGCTACATGGACACAATTCCATTCACAGTAGCTTCAAAGAAATGAAATACCTAGGAATACACCTAACAAAAAAGCTGAAGGACCTGTATAAAGAAAACTATGAAACCTTAAGAAAAGAAATAGCAGAAGATACTAACAAATGGAAGAACATACCATGCTCACGGCTGGGAAGAATCAACATTGTTAAAATGTCTCTAATTCCCAAAGCAATCTACTGATTCAATGCAATCCCCATTAAAATACCTTCATCATACTTTTAAGATTTGGAAAAATTAATTGTTCATTTTGTATGTAACCAGAAGAAACCTTGTATAGCCAAGGCCATTTTTAGTAAAAAAAGCAAACCCGGGGGTATCACTATACCAGACTTTTGGCTATAATACAAGGCCATAGTGATCAAAACAGCATGGTATTGGCACAAAAATAGAGTCATTGACATTTGGAACTGAATAGAAAACCATGAGATGAGCCTAAACTCTTACAGCCACTTGATCTTTGATAAACCAAACAAGAACATACGCTGGGGAAAAGAATTCCTATTCAATAAATAGTGTTGGGAGAACTGGATAACCACATGTAAAAGACTGAAACTGGACCTGCACCTCTCACCTCTTACAAAAATTGACTCAAGATGGATAAAAGATTAAACCTAAAGCATGAAATCCTTGAAGAAAGTGTGGGGAAAACACTTGAAGATATCAGTCTGGGGAAAGATTTTATGAAGAAGACTTCCATAGCAATTGCAACAACAACAAAAATAAACAAATGTGACTTAATTTGTTAAGCTGTGTGGAAAGCTTTTGGATAGCAAAGGAAACAAAAACCAAAGCAAATAGACAACCTTCAGAATGGGAAAAGATATTTGCATATTATGAATTGGACAAAAGCTTGATAACTAGGATCTATAGAGAACTCAAATTTATCAACAAAGAAACAATCCCAAATATCACTGGGCAAGATATATGAATAGGACCTTCTCTAAAGAAGACAGATGAATAGCTAACAAACATGAGAAAATGCTCATCTTCCCTAATCGTCAGAGAAATGCAAATTAAAACTCCCCTGAGGCTTGGTGCCCATAGCACAGTGGTTAGGGCACTGGTCACATACACCGAGGGTGGCAGGTTCAAACCCAGCCTGGGCCTGCTAAACAACCATGACAACTGCAACAAAAAATAGCCAGCGTTGTGCTGGGTGCCTGTAGTCCCAACTACTTCAGAGGCTGAGGCAAGAGAACCGCTTAAGCCCAAGAGTTTGAGGTTGCTGTGAGCTGTGATGCCACGGCACTCTACCAAGGGTGACATAGTGAGACTCTGTCTCAAAAAAAACAAACTACCCTGCAATATCACCTAAACCCCAGTGAGAACGGCCCACATCACAAAGTCTCAATGCTGCACATACTGGTGTCAATACGGAGAGAAGGGAACACTTTTACACTGCTGGTGGGACTGCAAACTAATATAGTCTTCTTGGATGGAAATATGGAGAATCTTCAAAGAACTCCAATTAAACCTCCCATTTCATCCTAGAATCCTATTACTAAGCATCTACCCAGAAGAAAAAAAATCATTCTATCATAAGGATATTTGCACTAGACCAGTGGTTCTCAATCTTCTAATGTCGTGACCCTTTAATACAGTTCCTCATGTGGTGGTGATCCCCAACCATAAAATTATTTTCATTGCTACTTCATAACTGTAATTTTGCTACTGTTATGAATTATAATGTAAATATCTGATATGCAGGATGTATTTTCATTGTTACAAAGGGGTCGCGACCCACAGGTTGAGAACCACTGCACTAGACTGTTTATCACAGCTCAATTTACAATTGCCAAAATGTGGGAATAGCCTAAATGTCCACCAACAGAGGAATGGATTAACAAACTGTGGTATATGTAGATCATGGAATATTATTCAGTCATTAAAAAGATGGAGACTACATCTTTTGTATTAACCTGGATGGAGGTGGAACACATTCTTCTTAGTAAAGCATCACAAGAATGGAGAAGCAAGAATCTAATATACTCAGTTCTAATATGAAGACAGTAGATGAGCTAATACATGGGGTGGGGTAAGGGAAGGAAGGAGCTGGGAGAGGGGAGGAAGGTGGGTGATGGTGTGGTCACAGTGTATGGCACACCTCTTGGGGGCAGAACACAAGTATAAGAGGGACTTTAGCCAACAAATGCAATCAGTGTAACCTAATTCTTTGTACCCTCGATGAATACCAAACAATAAAAAAAAAAAATTCAACCCCAAAGCATCCATCTCAAGAAGGTGGAAAGCAATTGTAAAATTTTTATTTTTATTTTTTATTTTATTTATTTATTTTTTAAGAGACAGAGTTTTACTTTGTCCCCCTTGGTAGAGTTGCCAAGGCGTCACAGGTCACAGCAACCTCCAGCTCTTCGGCTTAGGTGATTCTCTTGCTTAAGTAGCTGGGACCATAGGTGCCCGCCATAATACCCGGCTATTTTTTGTTGCAGTTCGGCCAAGGCTGAATTTGAACCCGTCACCTTTGGTATATGGGGCCGGCGCCCTACTCACTGAGCCATGGGCATCACCCAATTGTAAACTTTTTAAAAAGTTATTTCATAATTTGTAAACATTAATGAATTAGAAAAGAGAAAAACAATCTATAAACCCAACATGTGCTTTTTAAGAAGTTATGTTTTTATGGTTTTTGTCCTGGCAATGGTTCTTTATAAAGACTGACAAAATAGACATATCATGGTCAAAGTTGTTCTTTCATAGACAAACTAGACCACATCTAGGTCTTTCCATAATCTACACTACTATAATTGTTCTCCTAATATAAGGCTTAATAATCAGTAGTTTGTGCTTGATAACATTCCTGCTTCAAGCACACATACGTTGTTTGAGTAATCCATACAATTTCAATTCACCTATATTTTCAGCCATCTCTACAGTGGAGGTATATTATGAGCTTTTCTATGGCAGAATAAATTAAATAGAATATTGTCAGGAAAAAAATCTGTACATTTTGAAATAGAAAACATAAGCACACTACTCGCTATAACTAGGGTTTCTGGACTTTGGATTCTCTGTGGGACTATGTTGGAGCCCCTCGAAGGAAACCGCCAGGATGCAGATTGAAAGTACAAGCTTGCAAGAGGTGAGGCTCACCGGAGACACAGGAGAGCCCTGAACAATTTTTGCAGTGGCTATTTATTGAGGGGATAACAGGTGTGAAGAGTGCTAAGTAATGCCATACAGGAGCTAGAGCTTAAAGGCCACAAAAGGGAAACTACCTTTCTCCACAACGCCCACAATGAAGTACCACAAGATGTTTAAGGTTTAACACCTGCTTACTATCGAGTAACCGATCTTATCTCATTCCGGAATACTGAGTTACTTGGGGCTTGCCTCCAAGTTACAAGATTTCTCTAGGTTTGCCAAGAGAATGTCTTGCTGTCAGCGTTTCCTTTGATGTGTTAAGAACCAGTGACTGTCCTTGGAAGCCTGTTTATTCCTCCACAGAACTAACTGATCCTCTGGTCAACTAAACCACCAGAGAATTCAACCAACCAAGACCAGACAGGAAGATAACCACACACCAGTGTAATTGGTGCCTCAGAGAAACTGTTGACACTTGAAACCTATTTGGTGGTAAGGGGTTTCTGCATTCACAGAAGCCGGAATTTGTATTTGAACCTGGACTCAATCTCCTGTTTGTTCTCAGTATGGCTACTTTGGTGAACTTTAAAAATCATGTTGTTATAAACAAGTATTTGGCCATTGTTTTTATGGATTCCCTGAGACAAAAGCAGATGTTTCGGTTTTTAATTTTTAATTTTAATTTTTTTATTTTTGAGAAAGAGCCTCACTCTGTTGCGCAGGTTAGAGTACCTCAGTGTCATCATAGCTCGCAGTAACCTCAAACTCCTGGGATCAAGCGATCCTTCTGCCTCAGCCTCCCAAGTAGCTGTGACTACTGGTGCCTGCCACAATGAGTGGCTTTTTTTTTTCTACTTTTACTAGAAGATGGGTGGGGTGTGAGAGAGGAGTCTCATTCTTGCTCAGGTTTGGTCTCAACTTCCTGAGCTCCTGAGGAAGCTCCTGAGGTCTTCCTGCCTCAGCCTCCCAGAGTCGGAGGATTACAGGCATGAGCCTCTGAGCCTGGCCCAAAAGCAGATATTTCTGACTGAGTTATTAAATTTTACCTGGCAATGTGCATTGTATTATGTCTTTTTAGAATAAGGCCACTATAGAATGGGGAAAAAAAAATCTTTCTACTAACTTAAAAAAGAATTGTTTTTCAGAGACGAACGTCTTTTTATTTAGTGATTTCCTCACAGGAAATCATGAGACTAGAATCACTCCAGAGAGGACACACCACGTCTCATTTCCTCCTCCCTATATACTGAAAGAAAGACTGTCAAATGACACTGTACTGGATTGTGGCAGCCTGCTATAGCCTGGATGGCTAAAGTCTCACATCCAATGCCATTTATTCCCAAATGAGCCTGAGTTGGGGAAATGTACTGTCAACCACTGGATTTAGTTTGTATAGGTTATGAGACTGAAGTATCCCTGGGGATGGAGGTGGGGAAATCTCTCTTGAAGAAGATGGTAGGACTAGGCTAGGTGTGGTGGCTCACACCTGTAATCCTAGTCTTCTGGGAGGCTTAGGCGGGTGGATTGCCTGAGCTCACATGTTTGAGACCAGCCTGAGCAAGTTTGAGACCCTGTCTCTAAAAATAGCCAGGCATTGTGGTGGGTGCCTGTAGTTCCAGCTACTTGGGAGGCTGAGGCAAGAGGATTGCTTAAGCCCAAGAGGAGTTGGAGGTTGCTGTGAGCTATGATACCACAGCACTCTATCAAGGGCATAGAGTGAGATGCCGTCTTGAAAAAAAAAAAGACAGTAGACCCATTGTCAGTTTCCTGGAGGAAGAACTGGAGAAGGCCTTGGATGAGGGAAAGGGAGGACTTCATCATCTCTCATGGTTGGTAGCAGTAGGAACTGCCTGGCTAAGGAGGACATGCTAGAAATACGTGCCTCTGGCAGGTAAGATGGCATAGGTTCCTGGTGACATACTAGGGGTTTAAACAGAGAAAGGCAGGGCAGTAGCAGTGATCCTCAGTGCAAGGCAATGGCTAACTGACTCCAGGACAAATATCGAAATTCCCATTTTATATATTTTTCCTTCTTTGTTTTAATTCCTCTTTAATAATTTAAAGTTAAAATTTGGCTCGGCGCCTGTGGCTCAGCGGGCTAAGGCGCCAGCCACGTGCACTTTGAGCTGGCGGGTTCGAATCCAGCCCGGACCCACCAAACAATGACGGCTGCAACCAAAAAATGGCCGGGTTGGCTCGGCGCCTGTGGCTCAACGGGCTAAGGCACCAGCCACGTACACCTGAGCTGGCGGGTTCGAATCCAGCCTGGGCCCGCCAAACAACGACGGCCGCAACCAAAAAAAAAATGGCCGGGCATTGTGACGGGCGCCTGTAGTCCCAGCTGCTTGGGAGGCGGAGGCAGGAGACTCTCTTGAGCCCAGGAGTTGGAGGTTGCTGTGAGCCGTGATGCCACGGCGCTCTATCTAGGGCAACAGCTTGAGGCTCTGTCTCAAAAAAAAAAAAAAAAAATTAAGTGCAGTGTTATCTAAGTTGTGAGGAAATAAGGAATGGACCTGCGTTCACAGAGTGTGAGTTTCCCCCATGCGCCTTCTCCCCTGAGGTCAACTTGGTAGTAGTTGTCAGAAAACAGAGCAGGCATCACGGCGGAGCGGAGGGGATTTGTCACATGCAGGGCAATAGCTGGAGGGCAAGTGGATGCCCTTGCCAAGGTGAGATACCTTCTCTATAGTGTTCAAAGGGGAAGAACAGGGGTAAGGGGAACAAGATATTCTGATATTGTGGATGGGACTAACTATCTCGCCAGGAGGTATCTCAGAGTCAGTCAGTCACATAGAAAGAGTCATTCATGCCAGCCAGGATCACATAGCATTTAAATTGTAGTAGCCTGTGATGCTTTATAACTACCACTGAAAATTCAATTGAAGGAATAAACTACCCATGGTTAATAGCTGATAATAAAATAATGACTGATAATAAAATTATTACTGCCTCAAAAATGTCTTATATTGAGAAAGAATAAGACAAGAACCGAAAATTGAGCTTTGTAATACTAAAAGAAAACCAGATTTAAAACGAAGGCAGCCTTCTTCCTACATAATTTTTTCCTGTAATCTCTTTGCTAAGATTGGAGGGACACTCTGGCCACCAAAACATTGTTGGGAGATTGCAGATATTGTTTGGAGTCTCTTTTTTTTTTTTTGAGACAGAGCCTCAAGCTGTCACCCTGGATAGAGTGCCGTGGCATCACAGCTCACAGCAACCTCCAATTCCTGGGCTCAAGCGAGTCTCTTGCCTCCACCTCCCAAGCAGCTGGGACTACAGGCGCCCGCCAC
>CAUYRH010033709.1:0-14955 GCA_963574655.1 Perodicticus potto | reverse complement strand
GACTTCAGGGACTGACCTCCACATTTTCAATGTCAATAGAAAATGGTTTATGGAAAAGCTGTATGTCCTGTTCATGGAGATGAGCTCTTTAAATCTAAATTGGAACTCTTTTTGCAATTTTTCCAGTGAATCCACACGTTTTGTTTGGGAATGCAACCAATGGTTTTTCCGCTAACAGACTTCCCAGCCCTGGGATGAGTCTGCTGCTAAACAGGACAGGCAGCGGAGGCAAAAACACTTGGCGGGCTGGATAAATGTCCTCGACGGGCCGTATGTGGCCCGTGGGCTGTAGTTTGAGGACCCCTGTCTTAGAGTCACACTCAGCCCTAAAAACACATGAGGTCTGAGCAGACAAACTTTTCTGCCTTCTTTATTTGTGGTGATTTAAAATATGTCTGCAAATTCTTTGACACTTATCCCTTTCAAAATGTGGAAGCTAGCTTGGCGTCTGTGGCTCAATGGGCTAGGGCACCAGCCACGTACACCTGAGCTGGCGGGTTCGAATCCAGCCCGGGCCGCCAAACAACAATGACGGCTGCAACCAAAAAATGGCCAGGCGTTGTGGCAAGCGCCTGTAGTCCCAGCTACTTGGGAGGCGGAGACAGGAGACTTGCCTGAGCCCAGGAATTGGAGGTTGCTGTGAGCTGTAATGTCACAACACTCTATCCAGGGTGACAGCTTGAGGCTCTGTCTCAAAAAAAAAAAAAAGGTGGAAGCTAATTCTCCTTCCCATGAATGTGAGCCAGACTCTGATGCGTAGAATGTGGCAGAAGTGGTGCTATATGACTTTGGAGACTTGGCCATAAAAAGGTTTATAGCTTCCTCCTGGCTCCTTTCTCTTGGATCACTCACTGTAGTGGAAGTTGGTCACCATGTCATAAGGACACTAAAGCCCTGTGGAGGAGCTGCCATGGGAAGGAAGTGAGATCTCCCGCCAAAGCCCACTCCAACTTGCCAGCCATGTGAGTAAGCCACCTTGGATTGGGATCACCCAGTCTCAGACAGGCCTTCCTATAGTGCAGCCCTAGCCAAATGAGATTATAACTCTTGAGACTCCAAGTCAGAACTGCCCAACTAAGCCATTCCAAAATTCCTGATCCTCAGAAGCTGTGAGAAATAATGATTATTGTTGTAGTAAGCCACTAAGTTTTAAGGGAATGTGTTGTGCAGCAAAGAATAACAAAAGCATGCTTCTCCTCACTGCCTCTTCTCCAAGCTCCCTATACTCCAGCCAAACTAAACCACTCACTGTTCAATGCAACACATTTTTACCGAGTACCTTTTGTGTCCCAGACCAGGCCAGATACTGGGGATTTGGCAGTGAGCCAGCTATACTAACCTGGCCTCACAAACTTAAGGGTACTTTGCTCTAAAATTTTCAGAGCTGACTTTGGCTTATACTGTGCCCTTTATCCAGAAAGCTCACCCCAGGCTCAGCACCTATAGTACAGTGGTTATGGTGCCAGCCACATGCACCAAAGCTGGTGGGTTCAAGGCCGGCCTGGACCAGCTAAACAACAATGACAACTGCAACAAAAAAATAGCCAGGAGCTGTGGCGGGCACCTGTGGTCCCAGCTACTTGGGAGGCTGAGGCAAGAGAATGGCTTAAGCCCAAGAATTTGAGGTTGTTGTGAGCTGTGACACATGCCACCCTACCAAGAGTGACCTAGTGAGACTCTGTGTCAAATAAATAAATAAATAAAATTAAAAAAATATATATAAAGAAAGAAAACTCACACCAGCCCAGCCTTTAACATCTTTATTTTATTTTATTTTATTTTATTTTATTTTATTTTATTTTATTTTATTTTGAGACAGAGTCTCACTCTGTCACCCTGGGTAGAGTGCATAGTACTGTCATAGCATACAGCAACCTCAAACTCTTGACCTCAAATGATCCTCTTGCCTCAGCCTCCTGAGTAGCTGGGACTATAAGGGGCTGCCACAAGGCTCAGCTAGTTTTTCTATTTTTAGTAGAGATGGGGTCTCACTCTTGCTCAGGCTGGTCTCAAACCTGTGAGCTCAAGCAATCAACCTCCTTTGGCTTCCCAGAGTGGTAGGATTACAAGTGTGAGCCATCATGCCCAATCACCCCTTAACTTTTTTTTTTTTAAATTGATACAGAGTCTCACTTTGTTGCCCTTGATGAATGCTGTGGTATCATAGCTCACAGCAACCTCAAACTCTTTGGGGTCAAATGAGTTTTGAGCCCAAGCCTTCTGAGTAGCTGGGACTACAATCACCCACCACAATGACCAGCTATTTTTTTTTTTTTTTTTTTTTGAGAGACAGGGTGTCCCTTTCACTCAGACTGGTCTCCAACTCCTGAGCTCAGGTACTCCACCTGCCTCATCCTCCCAGGGTGCTAGGATTACAAGTGTGAGCCACTATACCTGGCCACCCCTTAACATCTTTAAACTCACCTTTCTCCATCTGCTCTAAACTCCAATTTTACCTACTCTGTGAAGCCTTTTCTTTCTTTTTATTTTGAGACAGAGCCTCAAGCTATCACCCTGAGTAGAGTGCTGTAGCATCACAGCTCACAGCAACCTCCAACTCCTGGGCTCAAGCGATTCTCCAGCCTCTGCCTCCCAAGTATCTGGGACTACAGGCGCCCACCACCACGTCCGGCTATTTTTTGGTTGCAGCCATCATTGTTGTTTGGCGGGCCCATGCTGGATTCGAACTTGCCAGCTCAGGTGTATGTGGCTGGTGCCTTAGCCACTTGAGCAGGCGCCAAGCCTGTCAAGCCTTTTCTGATTGCCTCATTTGAAAATTACCTTTCTCATCACTAAATTCCTATAATACTTTATCTCAACCTTACTTTGGCCACTTATCTTCTTCCTTGTATTGCGATTATGTATCTAACTTCCCTGGTAATGGCCACAGGGAAGTTAGAATGCCTTTTTCATATCTGTGTACCCCATACAATAGTATACACAGTGCCATGTGCATAGTTAGCTCTCAAGAAATGTACATTCTGGTGGCGCCCATGGCTCAGTGGGTAGGGCACCGGCCACATACACTAAGGTTGTCAGGTTTGAACCCAGCCAAGGCCAGCTAAAACAACACTGACAACTGCAACAACAAAAAAAATAGCCAGGCATTGTGGCGGGCACCTGTAATCCCAGCTACTTGGGAGGCTGAGGCAAGAGAATCCTTAATGCCCAAGAGTTTGAGGTTCCTGTGAGCTGTGACGCCACGGCACTCTACCAAAGGCAAAATGGTGAGACTCTCTCTCTCAAAAAAAAAGAAAAGAAAGGGCAGTGCCTGTGGCTCAGTGGGTAGGGTGCCAGCCCCATATACCAAGGGTGATGGGTTCAAAACCAGCCCCTGCCAAACTGCAACAAAAAAATAGCTGGGCATTGTGGTGAGCGCCTGTAGTCCTAGCTACTCGGGAGGCTGAGGCAAGAGAATCACCTAAGCCCAAGAGCTGGAGATTGCTCTGAGCTGTGATGCCCTCTACCGAAAGTAAGACTCTGTCTCTAAAAAATAAAATAAAATAAAATAAATAGAAATCTCAGAAATCTATTAAACAAGGGTAGTGTGGCAGCTCATGCCTGTAATCCCAGCCCTGTGGGAACTGAAGCAGGTAGACTGCCTCAGGCCAGGAGTTCAAGGCTTTCTGGGCAACAGTGAGACGATGCACGCGCGCGCGCACACACACACACACACAAATTAGCTGGAGGCGGAGGTGCCCTAGCTCCCAAATTCAGCTATACTATGGCTCTGGGAGGCTGAGGTAGGAGAACTGCTTGAGTTCAGGAGTTTGAGACCAGCCAGAGCAAGAGAGAGACCCAAAAATAGAAAACTTAGCTGGGTGTGATGGCATGTACCTGTAGTCCCAGCTACTTGGGCAGCTGAGGCAGGAGTTTGAGGTTGCAGTGAGCTACAATGACACCACTGCATTCCAGCCAGGGTGACAGAGCAAGACTCTATCTTTAAAATAAAGAAAAAAAGAGGCTCGGCACCTGTAGCAAATTAGTTACAGCACGGGCCACATACACTGAGGTTTGCGGGTTTGAACACGGTCTGGGCCTGCTAGACAACAATGACAACTGCAACCAAAATATAGCCAGGCATTGTGGCAGGTGCCTATAGTCCCAGCACTTGGGAGGCTGAGGCAAGAGAATCACTTAAGCACAAGAGTTGGAGGTTGCTGTGAGCTGTGACACCATGGCACTCTACCAAGGGTAACAAAGTGAGACTCTGTCTCAAAAAAAAAAAAAAAAAGAGGAAAAAAAAGCCAAGCCTGGTAGTCCTCGCTACTTAGAAAGATGAGAGCCGGGCGTGTTGGCTCGCTTCTGTAATCCCAGCACTGTGGGAAGCTGAAGAGGGAGAATTCCTTGAGCTTAGGAGTTCAAGACTTCCCTGAGCGAGAGTGAGACCCCTACTCATGAAAAAAATGGAAAAACCCAGCCGGACGCCGAAGAGCCTGTAATCTCAGCAGCTTCCAGAGGCTGAGGCAGCGGGATGCCCACAGCCCGAGTCTGAGGTTGCAGAGAGCTACCACGCCCACTGCACACTGCTCAGGGGCATAGGGTGGGACTCTGTCTCAATGAAAAAAAAAAAAAAGAAAGGTGAGGCAGGAGAATAGCTTGAGCCCAGGAGTTTGATACTGCAGAGAACTATGATGATGCCACTGCACTCCAGCATGGGTGACAGAGCAAGACCCTGCCTCAAAGAAAATGTGGGCTTCAGCTCAGTGCCTGTGGCTCAACGGGCTAAGGCGCCAGCCATACACCTGAGCTGGCGGGTTTGAATCCAGCCCGGGCCCGCCAAACAACGATGACGGCTGCAACCAAAAATTGGCTGGGTGTTGTGGCGGGCGCCTGTAGTCCCAGCTACTTGGGACGCTGAGGCAGGAGACTCGCTTGAGCCCAGGAATTGGAGGTTGCTGTGAGCTGTGATGCCACGGCACTCTACCCAGGGGACAGCTTGAGGCTCTGTCTCAGAAAAAATAAATAAATAAATAAATAAATAAAAAGCATTGCAACTCTGTGCCTAATACTCATGATAGTAGAGACCCCACACACATACTAAGTTAATCAGATCACATTGTAATGGGGCGAGATAAGGACCACCGACTCAAATTAGAAGTTCAAAAAGGAGTCTTTTCTTTACCGCGGGGCTGTCTCAGCAAAGTCTAAGGCAGACTAAGTAAGAGAACCTTGAGGGGTCTGAAGTTGGGGTTTTTCTAGTCTGAAAATTGGCAAAGGGACAAACAGGTGGGCTAAAAGTTGGCAAAAGAAGCAAAAAGAAAATGCGGGGTCACGATGACCCCTTTTATAAAAGCAAACCTGGTAATTTAGCAGATTAGTAGATAGGTAACATAAAGGTCACATAAAGCAGATCTGGCAACACATCAAGCAGATCTAGCAATTAGTGAATAAGTAAAACAATTTGTCACAGCACTTAGCTTGTTCACTCTCATCGTGACAGCACTGAGCTTGTTAGCGCTTATCTTGTTTTGTTCTGGCCCGACCTAAGACTGATCTAAGACAGATCTAAGACTGATCTAAGAGTAATGGTACTTGGCATCATTTCATTTACCTCTTTTTCCCCTTCTTCCTACTCAGCCCCCTGGTCTTATGGGGGGGTGGTGTGAGGCCGTTGTGAGGCTGCTGGCATCCATCTCAACATCACCAGGCAGACTGGATTCTGTTTTTGTTTTGTTTTGTTTTTAAAACAGAGCCTCAAGCTGTCACTCTGGGTAGAGTGCTGTGGCGTCAAAACTCACAGCAACCTCCAACTCTTGGGCTTAAGCAATTCTCTCGCCTCAGCTTCCCAAGTAGCTGGGACTACAGGTGTCCACCACAATGCCTAGCTATTTTTTAGTTGTAATTGTCATTGTTGTTTGGCAGGCCCTGGCTGGATTAAAACCCACCAGCTCTGGTGTATGTGGCTGGCACCTTAGCCACTTGAGCTACAGGCGCCAAGCCTGTTTTGTTCTTAAAATAGAGTCTCAAGCTGTTGCCCTAGGTAGAGGGCCATGGCGTCATAGCTGAGCAACCTCCAACTCCTCAGCTCAAGCAATCCTCTTGCCTCAGTTTTTTCTAATTTAGTAGAGATGGGGGTCTCACTTTTGCTGTAACTGTTGTTGAAATCATGAGCTCAAGCAATCTATCCGCCTCAGCCTCCCAGGAGTGCTAGGACTACAGGCGTGAGCCCATTGCACCCAACAAAATCTACTATTTTAATCATTTTCAAATATACAATTCAGTGGCATTAAGTACAATCACAATGTGTACCCACAACCATTATCTACTTCCAGAATCTTTTCATCATCCCAAACTGGAACTCTGCACCCATTAAATATTAACTCCCCATTCTCCTTTCTCCTTCCCTGCCAGTCCCGAGTAACCATTGTTCTATTGTTCTGCTGCTTCTTTTTTTTTTTTTTTTTTTTGTGGAGACAGAGTCTCACTTTATCACCCTTGATAGAGTGCCATGGTGTCACACAGCTCACAGCAACCTCCAACTCCTGGGCTTAGGTGATTCTCTTGCCTCAGCCTCCCGAGTAGCTGGAACTACAGGCACCTGCCACAACGCCTGGCTATTTTTTTGTTTTGCAGTTCAGCCGAGGCCGGGTTTGAACCCACCACCTTCGGTATATGGGGCTGGCACCCTACTCGCTGAGCCACAGATGCCGTCCATGCTTCTTTTTTTGGAGACAAAGGCTCACTCTGTCACCCAACAACCTCAAACTCCTAGGTTCAAGCAATCCTCCTGCTTCAGCTTCCCAAGTAGCTGGGACTACAGACACCCACCACAATACCCAGCTAATTTTTTCTATTTTTAGTCTCATGTTAACTAAAAGTTTGGTGGTCTCAAACTCCTGAGCTCAAGGGATCCTCCTGCCTGGGCCTCCCAGACTGCTAGGATTACAGGCATGAGCCAAGGCACCTGGCCCATTGTTCTACATTCTGTCTCTGAATTTGCCTATTCTAGATACCCTACATGAGTAGAATCATACATTTATCCTTTTGTATTGGGATTATTTCATTTAGTATGCCTTAAACTTTCATCATATTGTAGTGTGCCTCAAAATTTTATTCCTTTTTATGGTTCAGTAATACTCAATTGGACAGGACTGCAAACTTAGAGACAAAGGTCAGAATTCAGTTGCTGCCCCTCACTGCCCAGCCATCTAACCCCGCTAACCTACTGAGGACCCACCAGCCTGTGAATTGCGTGCCTTGTCTGGTTCCTCCAGTGTCGCCGCCATGAAGAAAATAGTTCAACAGCTCAGGCTGGAGGCTGGACTCAAGCACTTTAAAGTTTCCCAGGTAGCTGCAGACTTAAAACAATTTGTCTGCAGAATAATGAACATGATCCTTTGCTGACTGGAGTATCTTCAAGTACAAATCCTTCAGACCCCAGAAAGTCTGTTCCATTTTTTATAAAATGAATCTTCCAAAGTTTTCCCAAACCACTCCTCTCTTCTACTTTTGTTAGTACTTAACATTCACCTCTCCCAATTTTCTTGAATTTCTCTTTCACGAGGATAATTGTTTTATATATACTGGTCTCAGCAGACAATAAAATACTTAGTAGGAAAAAAGAATATTCAGGCTGGTCCAATGGTAGAGGGTTATCAGAGCTTATTAACATTAGTGTCATTAAAGTAGAATTGAGGGCAGTGCCTGTGGCTCAAAGGAGTAGGGCACCGGCCCCATATATCAGAGGTGGTGGGTTCAAAACCTGGCCCCAGCCAAAAACTGCAAAAAAAAAAAAAATAATAATAATAATAAATAAAGTTGGAATTCAACCCCTCACTGCTAAATTTGACTAGCTTAAAAAAATAATATTCAATTATATATTAATACTTTTTGATGAAAATGCCTGTATCATGAGTATCTTTGCCTGGAGCCATAACTTATATTGTCTTTTTTTTTTTTTTTTGTAGAGACAGAGTCTCACTTTATCGCCTTTGGTAGAGTGCCACGGTGTCACACAGCTCACAGCAACCTCCAACTCCTGGGCTTAGGCGATTCTCATGCCTTAGCCTCCCGAGTAGCTGGGACTACAGGCGCCCGCCACAACACCCGGCTATTTTTTTGTTTTTATGCAGTTTGGCTGAGGCCAGGTTTGAACCCTCTACCTTCGGTATATGGGGCCGGCGCCCTACTTGCTGAGCTACAGGCGCCACTCCCTTATATTTGTCTTGATGCTTCAGTATTGACATTCTGAATCCTTCTTTTTCCTTCAGTGCCTCAGTTCTCTCTACAAGAAAAAGGTCAACTCTGAGTTTCCTTATGACTATGTCTGCAGTTTTTGTCTTCCTTAAACTCTTTTTTTTTTTTTTGAGAGATAGAGTCTCATTTTGTTGCCCCCAGTAGAGTACTGTGGTGTTACAGGTCACAGCAACCTCCAACTCCTGGGCTTAGGCGATTCTCTTGCCTCAGCCTCCCAAGTAACTGGGACTACAGGCGCCCACCACAATGCCCAGCTATTTTTTTGTTGCAGTTTGGCCTGGGCTGGGTTCAAACCCGCCACCCTTGGTATATGGGGCTGGCGCCCTACTCACTGAGCCATAGGCACTGCCCCTTTCTTGAACTCTCAATCCATGTCTTCCTTGGACAGAAAGAGTGAGTGGACTGTGTGTTCTCTAGATCAAGAAGGGATATGACTGGCTCGGCGCCTGTGGCTCAATGGGCTAAGGCGCCAGCCACGTACATCTGAGCTGGTGGGTTCAAATCCAGCCCGGGCCCGCCAAACAACAATGACGGCTGCAACTAAAAAAAATGGCCAGGCGTTGTGGCGGGCGCCTGTAGTCCCAGCTACTTGGGAGGCGGAGGCAAGAGGCTCGCTTGAGCCCAGGAATTGGAGGTTGTTGTGAGCTGTGATGCCACGGCACTCTATCCAGGGTGACAGCTTGAGGCTCTGTCTCAAAAAAAAAAAAAAAAAAAAACATGAGAGGGTGACCGGACATGGAGGCTCACACCTGTAATCCTAGCACTCTAGGAAGCTGAGGCAGGTGAATTGCTCAAGCTCATGAGTTCAAGACCAGCCTAAGCAAAAGTGAGACCCGGTCTTTACTAAAAATAGAAAAAACTGAGGGAAGAGGATCACTTGAGCCCAAGAGTTTGAGGTTGTTGTGAGCTATGATGCCACAGCACTCTACTGAGGGAGACAAAGTGAGACTTGGCCTCAAAAAAACATAGAAAAACTAGCTGGGCATTGTGGCAGGCCCCTGTAGTCCCAGCTACTCAGGAGGCTGAGGCAAGAGTATCGCTTGAACCCAAGAGTTTGAGGTTGCTGCAATGATGCCACTACACTACAGCCAGGGTTACAGAGTGAGACTCTGTCTCAAAAAACAAATCAAAACATGAGAGAGGGCCAAGTGTGGTGGCTTATGCCTGTAATCGAAGAACTTTGGGAGGCTGAGGGAGGATCACTTGAAGCTGGGAGTTCTGAGACTAGTCTGGGCAACATAGTGGGATCCAATCCCTAAAAAAAGTTGTCAAGATTGAAAAAAAAAACACTCTGGGAGGCCAGAATGAGAGGATGGCTTTAGTTTAGGAGTTTGAGACCAGCCTGAACAAGAGCAAGACCCCATGTCTACAAAAAATAGAAAAATTAGCTGAGTGTTGGGGTGGGTGCCTGTAGTCCCAGCTACTTCAGAGGTTGAGGCAGGAGGATTGCTTGAGCCCAGGAGTTTGAGTTGCATGAGCTAGGCCAAGGCCACAGCACTACAGCCCGGCAACAGGGTAAGACTCTGTCTCAAAACAAAATAAAACAAAAACATGAGAGAGAAGTATGGTGTTATGCACTTAAAACTCACCTTGTACTGAGACCTAGGCCTGACTCCTTCACTAACGAGCTGGGGCCCAGTCCCTTAGATAGCGTATGAGAGTGCCAGAAGCCAGTATGCCCTTAAAATGTACGCAGGTGGAATCAGGGCCATCATCACTGTGTTTTAGTCCTATTGGAGGGGGAAGTAGGTTGATCGTGACAGGTTGTAGGATTTTTTCATCTACAACATGCAACGAAACAGAAAAGACTGCTGGAATAGAACACAGTGGACATGAGCAGAGAGCTATTTCCAGGCTGCCCCTGGACCTAGGTAGCAGGTCACACAGAATCACCTAGTCCTATTCTCCGTGGGCAGAAGCAGTTCTTTTTTTTTTTGAGACAGAGCCTCAAGCTGTCACCCTGGATAGAGTGCTGTGGCATCACAGCTCATAGCAACCTCCAATTCCTGGGCACAAGCGAGTCTCCTGCCTCTGCCTCCCAAGTAGCTGGGACTACAGGTGTCCGCCACAACGCCCGGCCATTTTTTGGTTGCAGCCACCACTGTTGTTTGGCTGGCCCGGGCTGGATTTGAACCCGCCAGCTCAGATGTACATGGCTGGTGCCTTAGTCCGTTGAGCCACAGGCGCCGAGCCTTTTTTCCTTTTTTGAGATAGACAACTCTGTTGTCCTGGGTAGAGTGCCATGGTGTCAACATAGCTCATAGCAACCTCAAACTCTTAGGCTCAAGCAATCCTCGTGCCTCAGCCTCCTAAGTATCTGGAACTACAGATGTCCACCACAATGCCCAGCTAGTTTTTCTATTTTTAGTAGAGACAGGGTCTCACTTTTGCTCAGGCCGGTCTTGAACTCCTGAGCTCAAGCAATCTACCCGTCGTGGCCTCACAGAGTGCTAGGATGACTGGCTTGAGCCACCATGCCTGGTCAAGAATACCCATACTTTGTTCCAAGATAGAACTTGAGAGAGCTGCACTTAATATAATTCCTGTGAAGCTCCTCCCTGGGTTTCTGGGCACTGGTGCTCTTACTCACGTAATCAAGATCGAAGTGCTGAGCAAGAAATGTGGGGCCAGAACATCCGGCTGTGAGCACTACTAGTGGGTCATCCCAAGGAAGTTGGTTAAATCCTATAAATACTAAGTTACTCATCTATAAACAAAGCAGTCATAAACCCTCAGTCTCACAAGGCCCCTGAGAGGGTTAAGGAGATAACACATGAAGCATTTTGTAAATGATATAACTGGATGTGAATGATAGGGGCTATTATTAAATAGCACATGGCCAGGGGCTCTGGATTCTGGGGTTGGCCCTGTCCTTACCTGAGGTAAGTCCCTTCCCCTCTCTGCACATTTGAATAGAAGGACTGGAAGAGCTCTATTCCATCAAGTCTGACAGTTAGTGATGATCTTGGTGGGAAAAGCAGGCAATGGAAACCTCTGTCAGGGCCACACAAGGCAGAAAGACAGTAGCAGCCAGCACCGAATGATGAAAAGAAATAACTCCACATGGGTGGCCCAAGATTCTGGCAGCCCTCAGTTTAAGCAGAGAGGCCCCAACTGATCCGCCTCAGTTTCTTGAGCAGCTCTGGAAGGAAGCCTACCCGGAACAGCAGGCCAAAGCTGGCAGCCACTCTGAGCAGGACTGGCAGGCCAGGCAGACATTATGTCATCCGTGCATGTGGAAACCACAGACCCGCCCTCCCGGGTCCCCAGCGGCCTGTATGCTCTCTGGCCCAGATCCTTCAGTTCTGTGTTGTGTCCCTAAACCCTCACATTCCAGGCTGCCGAGGCACTAAGCTGGGACTTTCTGGGATTCTGTCCAAGCAACTAGTTCTAATTCCCCGACTCCCATCCGCTTGTCCCCTGGGAATAAACAATATAACCTTAAACAAGGGCTATTGCTTCAGCCTTGAGGAAAACGCTGGGCCCTGTTGAGTGCTGTGCTTACTGTTTGTTTCCTTATATCTATACTTTGTTCCAAGACAGAACTCAAGGGAGTTGGATTTATTGTAATTCTCCTGTCCCCCCTTAGGCATCTAAGCCCTGCTGATGGTGGACGCTGCTTGTGTTCATAAGACTACCCAGGGAAGTGAAGGAGGGTGTGTATTTCAAGTTAGGAACTTGGAAGTTTAATCCTAGCTCTATCCCCCCTTTTTTTTGAGACTGAGTCTCACTCTGTTGCCTTGTAGAGCATCATGGTGTCATCAAAGATCACAGCAACCTCAAATTATTAGGATCAAGCGACCCTCCTACAGCAGCCTCCAATGAGGGGGAACTACAGACACCGACCACGACACCAGGCTAATTTTTCTATTTTTAGTAGAGACCAGGTCTCACTCTTGTGAGCTCTAGCAATCTACCCTCCACAGCCTCCCAGAGTGCTAGGATTACAGGCATGAGCCACCATGCCAGAACTGCTCTGCCCCCTTATTAACTGGAAAATCTCTCAGCCTCTCTGAACCTTAGTTTTCTCATCTATGAAATAAGGCCAATAATATGCCACAGGGCCATGGTGAGGATGACATGATTGCATGGCTAGTGGCTACACATAGTAGGTGCTCTCACTGAATACCTTCTGGTGTCCTTCACCCTCCCTTGAGACCATGGTTCTCAGACTCAAGCCTGAGCCAGAAACCCTTGAAGGTTATTAAAGCTCAAATTGCTGGGCCCCACCACCAGAGCCCCCAGTTCAGCTGGTCTGAGCTGGCTCCTGAGATTTACATGTCTAACAAGCTCCCAAGGGTGGCTACTGCTAGTCCAGAAGCCACACTTTGAGGACCGCTGTGCTAGATGAAATGCCCCCTACACCAAGAACTGGCACACCAGGAGCTCAGCAATATAGATCTGTCAAATGTAAAGGATTTCATCTAAAGCTTTTGTTGTTGTTGTTGCGGTTGTCATTGTTTAGCTGGCCCGGGTTGGGTTCGAACCTGCCAGCCTCCTTGGTGCATGTGGCTGGCACCATAACCACTGTACTACAGGCACCGAGCCTTTGTTTTTTTGAGACAGAGTCTTACTGTTGCCCTGGGTGGAGTGCTGTGGTGTCACAGCTCACAGCAACCTCAACCTCTTGGGCTGAAGCGATCCTCTTGCCTCAGCCTCCCAAGTAGTTGGGACTACAGGCGCCTGCCGTAGCACTCAGCTATTTTTAGAGGCAGGATCTTGCTCTTGCTTAGGATGGTCTTGAACTCATGAGCTCAGGCAATCCATCCACCTTGGTCTCCCAGAGTGCTAGGATTAGAGGTGTGAGCCACTGCACCCAGCCCTCACCTAAAGTTTTTAGGAGCTTTATTTATTTATTTTTTTTGAGACAGAGTCTCGAGCTGTCACCCTTGGTAGAGTGCTGTGGTATCACAGCTCACAGCAACCTCAAACACTTGGGCTTAAGCAATTCTCTTGCCTCAGCCTCCCAAGTAGCTGGGACTACAGGTGTCCACCACAATGCCCAGCTATTTTTTCTTTTTGTTGCTGTTTAAGTTGGCCCGGGCCAGGTTTGAACCCACCAGCCTAGGTGTTGTACATGGCTGTCACCCTACCTATTGAGCTATGGGTGATGCCGAGGAGCTTTTTTGACATACAATTTACATACCATAAAATTTGCCCATTTTGAGTGTACAGTTTGATGAACTTTAGTAAATTTACATGATTGTATAACCCTCACAAAAATGCAATTTTAGAATATTGCCATCACCGCCCCCTGCCCCCGAAAATTTCCCTCAGGCCCATCCGCAGTCAACCTCCATGCCCACTTCCAGCTCTAGGCAACCACTGGTCTGTTTTCTGCCTCTAAGATTTGCAATTTCTAGAAATTTCATATACAGGGACTTGTAAAATGTGTACACTGTTGTAGCTAGGTTCTCAAGAGCATTTTGCTTTTGAGGGTCATCCACATAGCAGGTATCAGTAGTTCACTATAGTTCACTCCTTTTGACTGCTGAGTAGTATTCTATTGTAGGAAAGTTTCACAGTTTATCCACTCACCAGTGATAGACATTTGAATAGTTTCCTTTATAAGTAAAGGTTCTAGGGACATTAATGTACAAATTTCTGTGCATTGTGTTTTCAAGGGTAAATCATAATTTACTGACTCTTTAGAGCAGTGATCACAGCAACTATTAGGCTCAAGCGATCCTCCTACAGCAGCCTCCCTATGAGGCTTTAGAGCAGTGATTTTTAACCAGTGAAAATTTTTAAAGATCATTAATTAGGGCTGGGCATGGTAGTTCATCCTTATAATCCTAACACTCTAAAAAGCCAAGGTAGGAGAATCACTTGAGTTCAGGAGTTTGAGACCAGCCTGAACAAGAGCAAGACTCCACCTCTAAAAATTAGGTGGGTGGCTTGGCACCCATAGCTCAATGTTCAGGGTGCCAGCCACATACATCGGGGCTGGAATGTTCAAACCTGGCCAGGACCAGCTAAAAGAACAATGACAACTGCAACAAAAAAGTAGCTGGGAGTCTACCCAGGGTGACAAGAGTGAAACTCTGTCTCAAAAAAAAAAAAAAAAAAAGGCTCAGCGCCCTTAGCACAGTGGTTACTTAGGATGCCAGCCACATGCACCGAGGCTGGTAGGTTCAAACATGGCCAGGGCCAGCTAAAACAACAACAACTGCAACAAAAAAGTAGCTGGGCATTGTGGAGGTTGAGGCAAGAAAATTGCTTAAGCCCAAGAGTTTGAGGTTGCTGTGAGCTGTGACGCCACCCCAGTCGGCTGAGGGAAAAATATTTAGACTCTGTCTCAAAAAAAAAAAAAAAAAAAAAAAAAAGGCTCGGCATCCATAGCACAGTGGTTACGGCACCAGCCACATGCACCAAGTCTGGCGGGTTTGAGCCCGGCCCAGGCCAGCTAGACAATAATGATAATTGCAACAAAAAAATAGCCTGGCATTGTGGTGGCTACCTGTAGTTCCAGCTACTTGGGAGGCTGAGGTAGGAGAATCTCTTAAGTGCAAGAGTTTGAGGTTTCTGTGAACAGTGACACCATGGCACTCCACCAAGGGCGACATAGTGAGACTCTGTCTCAAAAAAAAAAAAAAAGATTATTAAATTATTATTATTTTTTTTTTTTTGTAGAGACAGAGTCTCACTTTATCACCCTCGGTAGAGTGCCGTGGCATCACACAGCTCACAGCAACCTCCAACTCCTGGGCTTAGGCGATTCTCTTGCCTCAGCCTCCCGAGTAGCTGGGACTACAG
>CAUYRH010033708.1:0-11666 GCA_963574655.1 Perodicticus potto | reverse complement strand
GCCAAAACAAGTACCTTTGGCTACTTGAGCGGCTTTTTAAAATTGTTTCTTGATTTCTTTGGAGTCTTTCAATCAAGGGGATGGCAAAAGAGAATGTCTTTCCTGTTCCTGCCCGTGCTTGAGCTATTAAATCTTTTCCTTTATATACAGGACCAAAGGTCTTAACTTGAATAGGAAAGAGATTACCCCTCGACCTTTCAGAAGCTTTATAGTTTCCTCAGAAATAGGAAAATTTGAGAAGACTCCTTCTTTCTGTTCTCGTGTTAGTGTCTCCTCCAGTTCATTGTCATTTGATTTATGAGTAGAACTATCTAAGGATGATACTCGTTTTGATTTTTTTCATATTCATCAATATCTCCATTTGGTAGATCTTTTCTTCTTGACTTATGAGATTTAGAGAATTCATCTGAAAGTCTATTAAATCCTTCTTCAGCATCTCCATTTAGCTTCTCTTTCATTTTACCTTTTTTGGGCTTGGGAGCATCCAACTCATTGCCAACACCATTTTCTCTTGTTTCTGATTTCTCATCTGAGTCATAATGGTGCCTTGACTTCTTTCTATCACTCAGCATTGTGTAATGTGTTTTCATCTTATCTTGTTTAAATCTTCATAACAACCCTATAAGGGAAGTACAAGTCCATAATCCCTTATCCGAAATTCCGATATCCATAAAGCTTTACACTCCTTCGTGCTCAGCAAAGAGCATGGTTTAAATTAGGTTCGATAAATACCTTTTGCCGCTCCTTCCTCCGACTCTCGGACTCCTCCAAGCGAGCTTCCAGCTCCATAATGTCCCCCCAGAGGAGTTTCCCAGGCATTACTGGCTGCCGTCGCCGCCGCCTCCCTCCAGGCACAGTGGCCACAACCACCTACGGGCAGCGATGGTGTGAAAGGCGATCCATATGTTTTATATGGAGGCTCTTTATGTCGGCTAAAGGCTTTTTAGTTTCTGCTATAAGTTTACCAAATTCACTTTTAAGATTGTGCCCACAAGTGGAGTCAGAACTGGTATCTTCCTTCACCATTGCAGAACACTGAGCAATTTCCTTTCTCTCCTTACTCTTCTTCATTTTTTTAAGCAAGAGATTAAAGCCACAGGGCTAGGTGAGATCAGTTGGAGAAATAGGCAGATGAAGAAAACCTAAGTTAAGACCCACCTTGAGGGCCTTTGATATTATGAGGTGACTATGTATATAAACCACCAGAAACTAGAAAAATGTTTATGTACATAGGCAACCAAAAAAGTGTGTGATATATACACATATACAACACAATACATACAGTTTTTTTGGTTTTCTTTCTATATACACATGTACATATAGATATATACATGTATATAAAATATATGTACACATTTGTTCGTATTTTATATAAATATTTTTTATTATTTAACTGTAGACAAGTTGAATATATGGTGTAAGAAGGAAGAATCTAAAATAACTCTTGGTTACACTTAGACAAGGCAAAGAAACCAATCTGGTCACTGCCAAGTCCAGGCTTGTTATTTCCTCTCTAGAATACCAGGAGACATAAACATGAGCTCCAAGAAACTTACCTGCCTTGCTTGCTGCTGTGTCCCCAGTGCCTGGAAAAGTGCATGGTGGCATGGTGTAGGAACTTATGATATGTTTGTTGAATAAATGAGCATCAGAGCTGCAAGGCAGAGAACTTTAACAAGAGAGCCAGATGAGTAGGGTGGCAGGTGTGGCTCTGTGTGCTATTGCTGCCCTGCCCAAATCCTCTTTATCTGGAGGAGCATCCATCCTCCCGCTGCTGTGAGCAGTGGCTCCATCCAGGTGAGAGATGACAATTTGGACCAGGGCATATGTTGTCAGTAGAAGTGTTTGTTACAAGTGGTTGATTCTCGATATGTTATGATGGTTGAGCTGACGAGATTTCCTGGCGGGTAGGAGATGGAGAGAGAGAGAGACAAAGAGAGCATGCAAGGATGAATTCAAGGTTTTAGGCCAGAGTAACTGGCTAAATGTATTTGAAATTTGCTAAGGTATGTAACAAACAAGTTGGAAGTTGGGTGGAAGAATAAGAGTCAAGTTTTGGCTGGGTTAATTTCTTTGTCTCCTATAGATATTCAAGAAGAGACATTGAGAGTAAGTAGTTTAATAAATGAGTCTGGAGTTCAGGAGAAAGGTTTGGGCTAGAGATAATTTAGAGGTTATTGGCATATGGCTGATGTTTAAAAGCCATGAAATGGAAAGAAATTTCCAAGGGGCAAGTGTAGTTAGAGAAAAGCAAAGGAACAAGGTCTGAGCCCTGGGAACTTCAGAGGTGAAGGTTGGTACTGACGGGTCTGTAAGGTTCATTCCAATTATGACATTCTGTAATCCTGTTAGAGCTAATTAATAAGTTTCTCGTCTTCTCCCAAATCTACAAAATCAGTGTATTTCCTTTTAATTATTTACCGTTTGAATCAAATTGTGGCTGTTTCAGTTATCTATTGCTGCATGACAAAACTTCTCCAAACCTCAGTGACTAGGAGCATCAAACATTTTATTTCATGTCATTATTTAGTAGGTGCCAGAGCGTGGGCTGGACTAGACTGGGTGATTTTTCTGATCCAGTTGGGGTTGCTGGAAGTCTATCAGTGGTATTCAGCTGGGAAATGAACTAATCTAGACACTGAAGGGCAATGTAAACTTACTCTTGCAGCCAAGCATGTAAGAACAGATAAAAAGAAGTTAGTTACGCTGTGCTGGAAGAGAGGGTTGAGAAGTCTTCAGACTTTTCAACCTCCAGGACTGTTATGGAAGTGGAGAGAATGACCATAAGTTTGGTAAATAGTGCATAAATAAGAAGAGACAACTGTACTAGTGTAAGAGAGAACAGAATCCCACTGGAGTGTGGGCATTCTTCTAATTCATCACTCACCTCATCTAATGATGGGGCCTTGACCTCGTGAACTGAGGATCTTGTGCTGCAAGCTACAGTTGTACACATTTCCACACCTGGAAAGTCTGGGAATACTTTCCAGACTTTTCCAGGCAGAAATACTTGTTTCTTCTGCTGTGTTTCTGCAGCATTTTGCACTCATAGGAAGGCCAGGCAGGTTCAATAGGAATTTACATTGAAAGAAAGTTAAATAAATTATAAAAATAATTTTTATCTTTTCTTTTCTTTTTTTTTTTTGAGACAGCGTCTCACTATGTTGCCCTTGGTAGAGTGCTGTGGCATCACAGCTCACAGCAACCTTAAATTCTTGGACTTAAGCCATTCTCTTGCCTCAGCCTCCCAAGTAACTGGGACTATAGGCACCTTCCACAACACCTGGCTATTTTTTTGTTGCAGTTGTCATTGTTGTTTAGCTGGCCAGGGTAACCCTCCACCCTCCGTGTATGTGGCTGGCACCATAACCACTGTGCTACGGGTGCCAAGCCATCTTTTCTTATTCAGTAAGATTTTCTTTATTTTATTTTATTTTAAGATAGTCTCACTTTGTTGCCCTCAGTAGAGTGCTGTGGCGTCATAGCTCACAAGCAACTTCAAACTCTTGAGCTCAAGTGATCTTCTTGCCTCAGCCTCCCAAGTAGCTGTGACTACAGGTGCTCACTACAATGCCCAGCTATTTTTAGAGACAGGTCTTGCTCTGGCTCAGGCTGGTTTCAAACTCCTGAGCTCAGACAATCTACCCTCCTTGGATTCCCAGAATGCTAGGATTACAGGCTTGAGCTAGGATTACTGCACCTGATCCAAGATTTTATTTTTTATTTTATGTACAAGAAGCAAAGAATGAAATAAGTATTGATTGTCTTGTTTTGCATGAAGTTTTCATCTTTCAAATTTATGACAAAGTGGCAGCCGCATTCACACATTTTCATCCTAATAAAATCGGTCTTTCATTTGTATACACGCACGTACACATGCCTACGTATGTACAGAGGGTGCCGAAAAATGTTTATATATTTTAAGAAAAGAAAAACTATTAAAATTGTAATACTCGATATACACTGATAACATTTGTTATGTTATATATTGTATCTTGTATACCTTATAATTGTGGAAGTCAAATGTGACTTAGTATTATAATTTTAACATAGTTTTTTTCCTTTCTTAAAGTGCGTATATATTTTTTGGGCCCTCTGTTTATGTATGTGTTTATATGTATACATAAGTATGTGAACACATACTAAGTCTTCAATATTTTAAACTTTTTTGATCTATAGTATCCTTATAGAAAATATATGTCATAAATATATAGCTCAGTGAGTTTTTATTTTCACAAACCATTTGCAACTGTGTAGTCAACATCCAGAAATAGAACATTACCAGCACCTTAGACTTTCCTCTCTTGTTCAAATATAGTCATTACCCAATACTCACCCCCAAGTAACTCCTGACTTTTAACAGCATGGATGAGTTTTTCTTTTTCTTTTTTGAGACAGAGGCTCACTCTGTGCCCTGGGTAGAGGGGTAGAGTGCCATGTTATCATGGCACACACTAACCGCAAATTCCTGGGCTCACGTGATCCTTCCTGTCTCAACCTCTCCAGAAACTGGGACTGCAGGCACCTGCCACAACCACCCGAGCTAGTTTTTCTATTTTTAGTAGAGATGGCGTCTCACTCTTGCTCAGGCTGGACTTGAACTCCTGAGCTCAAGCAATCCACCTTCCTTGGCCTCCCAGAATGCTAGGATTACTGGCGTGAGCCACCACACTAGTGAGCATAGATGAGTTTTGACCATTGTTGAACTTCATATGAATGGAATTGTATGTTTACTATCTGTTTTCTACCCCCCCCCCCCGCCCCAATATATCTATAAGGTTTACATTCTTTGTTGCAGGTAGTTTTGTACTCATTCTCATTGCTGTGTATTTCATAGTATGCCTGTAATAGCTTTTATCTATTCCACTATTGATGGATATTTGTGAAGTTTCCAGGAATAGAAGCTCTTAGGAATAGAGCTAAGAATGGGGGTAAAAAAAAAGATGCTATACCCCAAATATGGGAGTTTGACATTTGAGAAAAGGACAGAAGCAAGAAAGTTTCTCTGACCTTCTCTTGTCCTTCTCCCTTGAAGCAGTTCATAAAGACTAGCTGACCTTCCCCCTGAAACTAGGCGATAAGACTCTCATTCCAGAGGGGTCCGCCCTGTGCCTGGAGGAAAAGAATGAAGACTCGGAGATGCCAGGAGATGCCTTACTAAGTTCCGCCTAGTTGATTATCATTAGATCACATCCTTTTGTCCTCCAATCATACTTCTGCCTGACTATCCATAAAAATACACAGTTTTCTCCGCTGCTTTGGGTCTTAATTTCCAAAGGCTCCAGTGTCATGTAAAATTTATATTAAATAAATTTATGTGGTTTTCTTTTGTTAGTCTGTCTCTTTTTATGGAGCCTCAGCCACAAATCTTGTGGTAGGTGAGGAAATGATAGTACAACCCCCACCCCCCCAACAGCTGCTATGAACATTTTAGTACATAGATTTTAGCATTCATGTATATCCATTTCTGTTGAGTCATGATGTTGTTCTTGCCTGTTAATCTGTTAACTTGGTTGTGTATGTTCAAAATTGTTACTTCTACAGCATTTTGCTCATTGTTGGAACTATACAGGTTGAGTTTAACTGACATCTGACATACTTCACAAAAGATTCCACACTAAAATGATTACATCCATGGTTTTGCAGATATAGAAGCAAAGTAGCAGGGTGCAAATGATGCCATTGAAACAAATACTCATCAAAGGAGGAATAACACCGATTCTGCTACATGTTTCGTGGAAGGAAACTAAGAAAACGGATCCACCTGTTGAAACTGCCAATTATACTTGAGTTCATGATATTTCTCAGATATATGCAAAAACATTTCCCATCACACATCAAGCTGTTCAACTGAAGGCAGGAGAAATGGCCAAATTCCTGGAAATAGATGAAAGACATTTCAAAGCAGTGAGGAGCTGATGTGTCCCATTCACCTGTCAGGCAGTGCTGTCATTAAAGCCTTGGGTCATGGTTTAATTGACAGCATTTTAATTCTTCCTTGAAGGTGGATGAATAATGCATATAGTAACAATGATGTCTTATAGTTGATGAAATATGACAATTAGAATGGTAATATCAAAGCTGTAATTTATTGGTCCAAGCATTGTGCTCAGCAGTTTACAAACATTCTCTCATTTAATCTTCATGGCAGCCCTGTAACACGGTTAATATTGTTAGCCTTGAAGACGCTAGGCACCTTGTGCAAAGCTACCCTGGTAGTAAGTGAGAGAGCTAGGGCTCAAACTTAACTATATCACTTACTGGTTGCGGACTTTGCCTAGTGTTGGAGGTCTGAGGATTTCCAGCTGCTCTGTTAGAGGGTGAATTCAACTGAGTGTCTAGGCAGTGTTCTTCACTCCAGCCTTGACAGCCACAAAGCTGCCATTGTGGCCTAAGTTCTCATCATCTGTTACCCACATTAGTTGTTATAATGTAATAGTTTCCTTTGACATTATCCTCCATCGCCTGTTCTCAGCACAACAGCTAGAGTGAGCATCTAAAATGTAAGTCAGAGGGCGTGGTAGTTCATACCTGTAATCTTGGCACTCTGAGAGGCTGAAGTGGGTGGATTGCTTGAACTTAGGAGTTCGAGACCAGCTTGAGCAAAAACAAGACCCCTTTGTCTACTAAAAACAGGAAAACTAGCCAGGTGTTGTGGCAAGTGCCTATAGTCTCAGCTACTTGGGAGGTTGAAGCAAGAGAATCACTTAAGTCCAAGAGTTTGAGGTTGCTGTGAGCTGTGACGCCAGGGCACTCTACCCAGGGTGACAAAGTGAGACTATCTCAAAACAAACAAAAAATATATACATAATATATATGTGTGTATAATATATATAAGTTGGAACTCTACCCCAACCCCTCCAAAGACTTCTTATCTTATGTGGCATAAAAATCCTACAAGGCTTGTATCACGTGGCCTATGTCATTTTGACTTCTTCTATTAGCCCCCAGCCCTTAGCTATAGCCATCCTGGCCTCCTTGCACACCCAAACTTGGGGTCTTTCTAAGTTTGGGTACCCCAGAAGTGGACTTGGAGATAAGGATTTGAGTATAAACTTGGAAAGTAAGAAAATACCCATAGGAAATTGGGAAGGGAAGTTGGGTGTGCTACTGAGCCAGCTGCCACTGTGGACGGCTGATGTTAATTCCACTGACAAGGACTGGGAGCCCTCGTAGAGCTTGCACCTCGTGGGCTAACAGCATTAGCCTTCCCAGGGGTAAAGAACCTTCCCCCACACTGGCCTGTGTCTGGCCTGGGTTAATTCTCACCTCTGCCAGCCAGTTGTATGTGTGGGCAGAGCAAGGTCCACTGCCCAGAGAAAGCCATCACACAAAAACATTGCTGATGGCTTGGCGCCTGTGGCTCAGCGGGCTAAGGCGCCAGCCACATACACCTGAGCTGGCAGGTTCGAATCCAGCCCGGGCCTGCCAAACAACAATGACGGCTGCAACCAAAAAATGGCTGGGCGTTGTGGCGGGCGCCTGCAGTCCTAGCTACTTGGGAGGCGGAGGCAAGAGACTCGCTTGAGCCCAGGAATTGGAGGTGCTGTGAGCTATGATGCCACAGCACTCTATCCAGGGTGACAGCTTGAGGCTCTGTCTCAAAAAAAAACCAAAAACGTTGCTGATGCTGGCAGTATGACATCAGGCTGACACTAAAATGGTAAAGTATGAGACAGACAAGTATGTCAGGACCTTGCAGCACCTGTGACAGGCCCACAGATCTGCTGTCCCCTCTGCAGAGAACTCTCTTCACTCACGCACCCACATATGGTCTTTCAGAGCCATACGTAGTGTTTAATTGACTCCTCCCGGAGGGCTTTTCTGATCCCCTCCTCCACATTATGCCCCAACTCCTAACATACACATGTATTTTAGTTATTTTCTTCCTTTCTCCACTAAGTAGAGGCCTCTTGAGGGCAGGAATTTTAGTCTGTTATGTTCACTGCTTTGTTCCCAATATCTAGTGTGATAATCTGGTACACAGTAGTTCAGTAAATACTGAACGCAGAGAAGTTCGTACCAAAAACATCTCTTATTTGTCTCCTGTGTCTATTTTCAAATTGGCTTATTATCCTAAATGATAAAAATATGATTAATTGGCATTTTCAAACTGTAACATATACCTGTTATATTAAGGCCTGATTGTGACTGGCCTTAAATGCTACCCACCTTCCACAAATCTTAAACATCTACCATGTGCCAGGCACTGTTTAAAATACTGGGGATACTGCAATATATAGGCTGGGAATGACTTGGCAGGAAGTGGCAGAAGCACCAAAATCAATGGCTTACCCCAAATAAGGCTTTTATTTTTCTCCTATAATTAGAAGTCTAGGTGTAGGCAGTCCACTGTTCACACAGTGGCTCCGAAGGGACACCGGGACTTCTCCTTGTGGTCCCCAGATTGCTGCTCTATCCCCAGCACTGTGTGCCTTCCAGGCAGGAAAGGGGAAAACAAACAGGGAAAAATGCATGTTCCAGAGGATTCCTCCCCCTATACTGCTTTCCTGAAAAACTCTACCCAACAATTTCTGGTTGTATCTCTTTGCCCTTCTTGTGGCCACTCCTAACAGGAAGAGAGCTAAGAAAGGTAACATTTCTTTGTTTTTGTTATCTTTGATGGACTCCTTGTTTTTGTAAATAAATTGAGAAGAAGGGGACAATTAATGCTTCTTCCGTAAGTGACTGGCAAGACCTGCCATAAGGCTAATAAGAACCATGGTCTCTTGATGCTGTCCCCCTAGTGCAGGCAAAAAGAAAGTAAGAAAGCAAACACACATCCACTTATACACACATGCCCATTTGCAAAAAATACCAGAGGCACAAGTGCTGTGCAGAGTAGGAAAATAAGGTGACTCCTGTTGTATATTATAGGTGGGAGTCAGGGAAGCAACTCTCCAAAGAAATGACACTAGAGCTGAGTTTTTGAATGATGGGACAGAGGCAACCTTGCCAAGATCAACTGCAACTTTACCAATTCTTTGTTGGTTATAATTTAATCCTGGACAAGAAAGCAGCCTATAAAATCTAGCCTTCAGGATGTGGGATAAATCATCCTTATTTTTCCTAAACATTCTCTCAAAGCTGTGATGAGGCCTTTGTTCCTTCTGGTCCTTCTTGCATTCTCATCTCTCTTTTCCTCTCTTACATACACAGCATAAATTAAAGTTGTGCTTCATAATAACCATGAAGGATCACAGGAGAGAGGGAGAGAGGGAGTTTTGGCCTTCCTGCCTGCCTGCCTGCCATCCTTCCTTCCTTCCTTCTTTCTTTTCATCTAGCAAAATATAATGCCAGGAAAGATATCATAGTGAAATAAGCCAGATGTGGGCAACTTATAAGAGAGGGAGTAAGTGTAGGAAAATTCTGTTTAACCCATAAGACAGCCTGGTGAGTGTAGGTGTTATTAAAGCATGTGAGAGCTCGAAGTTTTAGCTTCAGGAGGCTATCTGTGGCATTGGCTGAAACTGTGTTACACTCTGATTTGCATACAGCCTTAGAAGATCTCTCCCCTGCTCACGCATCTAAGTCAGTCGTAATAGCGTCAGTCATAACAGAGAAAGGTGTCAGTCATAATAGAGAAAGGCGCTTTTTATGACTGGAAGATTTGCTGGTCACAATAAGGAATTCAAATGTAACTGCATTTATTTCTTCTTGAAAGTCTGCTGCTATGTGGTTTCTTGCTGCCAGTTCTTTTCTCCCAGTGTTTTAATGCTATAATTGGTTACCCTTTATCTCATGTGTGCTCCAGACAGAAACACTTTTGTGCAAGTTGAGAACTATAGCTCCTATAAAATCCTGGCTAGACCAAAACCAGCAGGTGCATTCAAGTCCATTTTCAAGAGAATCAATAGGAAAAAGGTGGAAAATGTCAGTGAACATCATGGATATAATATCACCTTCTGTTACACGTACTAGTGACTTTTTATGTTTCATATAGAAATGTTTAAAACATTTCCCATTGTATTTGATTTTCAGGTTGCTGTATCGTCATACGGTTTTTCCTTTCCTACTTTAAAGATGAAGTACCCTTTCACCCCAGATGTTACCAAGGTTGTACAGAATATGATTCAGTACTTCTATAAAATGGCCATGGTCAGATAATTTTCCATCTTTGTCTATCGTTTTTCATTCTTTATCGGATATTTGGGTATTGTGTAAATGCTGCCTAAGTGGAAAATATTCCTTTTAATTGTAAGAAATCTGTATTAGAATGGATTCAGATATATTAATATCTTTACTACAATAACTCTTTTTACTTTTGTAATGATTTTTCTGTACATAGGGAGTCTTGGTTTGTTGTCCCATTGCACTGGGAACTGCTGATAATAAAACCCTACATTCTTAATTTCTGATTTCCATGACTTGTACACGTAGTAATTCTACTTATGTAATATGCATCTGAGATGAAAGATTTTGATAACCAAAGTTATTTTAGGCTGGGCACGGAGGCTCACACCTGTGATCCCTGCACCCCTGGAGGCCAAGGCAGGTGTGCTACAGGTGACAAGCCCAAATTTATTTTTCAATGTGGAGGTAATGCAAGAAGAGATAGCGTATTGGCTTAGGAACTGAACAGATATGGGTTTAAATCCAGCTGATGATTTATTATATAGTTGTGCCACATAATGACATTTTGGTCATGATAGCATATAAAACAGTGGTCCCATAAGGTTATAAAGGAGCTGAAAAATGGTATCACCTAATGACATCACAGTTGATACCATGACATCATAGTGCAACTCATTATGTGTTTGGGGCTCCACTGGTGTGCAAATCTACTGTGCTGCCTGTCACATAAGTCTAGCATATGCAAACACGTACAGTATGTAATACTTGACAATGATAATAAACGACCCTGATAATGATTAATGTATTTGCTGTGCTATATTTATTATTATAATAGAGTGTACTTCTACATACATAAAAGAAAAGTTAGCTGTAAATTAACAGCCCCAGGAAGGTCCTTCAGGAGGTATCCAGAAGAAGGCATTGTTCCCACACGAGGTGACAGCCCCCTGTGTGTTATGGCCCCGGAAGACCTTCCACTGGGACAAGATGTGGATATGAAAGTCAGTGATTGTGTGTTGTGTCTTCATTGTGAATAAAAAAGGTTAAAAAGTAAAAAACTTAAAAATTGGGCAGCACTTATGGCTCAACGAGTAGGGCGCCGGCCCCATATACCGAAGGTGGCGGGTTCAAACCTGGCCTCGGCCAAAAAATAGCCAGGCGTTGTGGCGGGCTCCTGTCGTCCCAGCTACTCGGGAGGCTGAGGCAAGAGAATTGCCTAAGCCCAGGAGTTGGAGGTTGCTCTGAGCTGTGTGACGCCACGGCACTCTACTGAGGGCGATAAAGTGAGACTCTGTCTAAAAAAAAAACAATTTAAAAATCATTTAAAAATAGAAAAACGTTTCTAGAATAAAGAAATAAAAAAATTTTGCATGGCTGTACAATGTGTTTTTGTTTAAACTGTTATTATAAAAGAGTCAAAAAGTTAACTGAATTGCTCGGTGCCTGTGGCTCAACGGGCTAAGGCACCAGGCACGTACACCTGAGCTGGCGGCTTCGAATCCAGCCCGGGCCCGCCAAACAACAATGATGGCTGCAACCAAAAAATGGCTGGGCGTTGTGGCGGGCGCCTGTAGTCCCAGCTACTTGGGAGG